>REGO01000081.1:5160728-5189650 GCA_010120015.1 Rhombomys opimus | reverse complement strand
AAAGATTAAAGGATTCTGAGGGAGGCTGGCTGTATTAGTTACTCCTCTCATTGCTTTGAAAAAAGATGTCTCACAAAAGTGTATGACAGGAGGGGGGCTTATTTTGGCTCAGAGTTTGTAAGGATACAATCTGTCATGGCAATGGAAGCATGGTGATCAGAACATGAGGTGCCACCAGAAGTGAGGCAGCTGGTCAGAGGGTGTCAGAGGAGGTGAGGCAGCTGGTCACAGGGTGTCACAGTGTCACAGGAAGTGAGGTGAGATGGCTGGTCACGGGCTGTAACAGAGAGCAAGGAGTGATGAGTGTTGGTGCTCATCTGACTTCCCTTCCCTGGTTTATACCTCCTGGGATTCCAGCCCATGGGATGGTGCTGCTCACATTCAGTGTGGCATTTCCCTCGTCAGCTAAGATTCTCTGAAACACTTTCAGCAGTCGTGCCTACAGGTGTGTCTCCTAAGTGACCCCCATCAAAGCAAATTGACAAGATTGCCTATCAAGGTGGCCATGCTGGGGTGAGAACAAAATGGCTATCGAGATCACAGAAGAGCCACCAAATAACCAAAAGGCAAGTGACTTGACTAGTTGGCATCAGTTGGCCTCCTTCATTTGCTTCTAGGGTTAATAGACAGAAACAGCTTGCCAGGGTTGCAGGACAGAGGCTATGTAAGATCCCAAATACATGAGCTTTCCATTTTCTTAGCTGAAAAGGCATCACAGTCCAGCCTATCCCTCTATAGTGCTGCCCCTGCCCTTCTCTTCCACGGGAACACAACTTGCATTGCTGACAATACCAAAGGCAATGTCTCAGGCACTGCTTATGGGCCTGTTTAGAAAACTGAAGGGATGTAGTCAAACCAAACAGAGGCATACCCTATTGGCTCCTGATGCGTTTCGTCGGTATATGCACCTTAGAAATGATCATGGCAGAGCTATTTGTGATAGGCAAACACGGAAGCAACCAAAATATCTACTAATAATCTAGTTAAAACCTATAAAATGCATTCTTCTAATGATACATACCTGTCTTAGTATGGGTTTTATTTCTGTGAAGAGACACCATGACCATGGCAAATCTTATAAAGGAAAACATTTAATTAGGGCAGAATGCCAGTGCACATAAAAGAAACAAATCTGTAAAATAAAGAAAAGAAAAGAGAAGAAAAGAAAAGAAAAGAGAAGAGAAGAGAAGAGAAGAGAAGAGAAGAGAAGAGAAGAGAAGAGAAGAGAAGAGAAGAGAAGAGAAGAAAAAAACAGTGAGCTGGTGGCAGTGCATGCCTTTAATCCTGGCACTTGGGAAGCAGAGGCAGGTGGATCTCTGAGTTTGAGACCAGCCTGGGTCTACAGAGTGAGTTCTAGGATGGCCAGGGGCTACACAAAGAAAACTGGTCTCAAGGGAAAAAAAAAAAAAATCCAACAAACCACCATCAATAACAACAATGAAATGGCATCCATCTTTACCTGATAGACTGTTAAAAATAATAATAATAAAAATTCACACGTTTTGAGAGGTTGTTTGGAGGCTCTAGCAGGGGGCACAGCTAGTCATACGACCTTGACAGAAGACCCCTCTTCCTCTATCAGGGAATGTCGTCTGGTCCAGCGTGCAGCTCCTAGAGCGACGTAAATGGAGAGATGACAAGAAAGAGGACACAGCCAAGTCACAGCTAGATCAGCCAAATTAACCCCACTGGTCAATGACAACAGAAGTCACAGCCAGATTGCCGTTATACCCAACGCCTGTTTTTGTTGAAGTTTTCGGACACAGCCATTCTCCTCCATTCTTGGGGAAAGTGAGCCTGTATAAAGTCATTTGGGGAGGTAATTAGAAACCATCAAATTTTTGAAAGTGGAAAACACTTGAGAAGAAGTACAGAAGAAGCAACAGTCTAGGCAGAGTCAAATTTAATTAGATGGCTATAAATTAAAAAGTTTAAAAAGAATAGGGGCATTAATAGAAATAGGGAGATCGAGAAACTTGTTTGGGCAAGAAGATAAAATAGTGAACTTTAGGATTTTTCCCCCCTGTTGACTTGTTGGAAACAAGCAAAAAAACATATTCTAAGTATCACAATTTTGTTTTTATCTCCATCTAACCATAGGGAGAAACTAAGTTCCCCAGGCCCTAGGGAAGCCGGGAACTTCCCAATAGCTGAACGCTTCTGTTGTAAGGAGACGGCTGTCTGAGTTCAGCCATCTCAGGGACACATTCCTGTTCCCAGGCCCAGGAACCAACTCTTGTCCTGGCTAATGGAAACTCCCTCGGTCAACCCCTTACGTCAAAATATGATTGGGCAATGCTGCAGCCCACCCCGCTCCCCCGGCTCTATGGTTTCGCCCTTTAAAAATTTGGTACAGCATCTCTTCAGGGATGCAGTTCAGCTCCCAGGTTTGTTCTGTGGCCCTGACCCATCAGTAGCAGCTTGATTACACCAAACGTTTGCCATCAGCATTCACCTGGTGTTTGAGCTGTTAGATTTTAGTGGACCCCACAGCAGCTTCATGACTAAAGACAGTTTTTATATTCTCTCTAGACCCAAAAGCTTGGAATTAGTGCACATGCTTTTATAGAAGATTTTAAATTTTGTCAAGTATTATACTGGACTTGTTTTATTGTGGACCTGATAAAGACTAGAGTCACCCGAGAAGAGGGACTATTAACTGAGGAACTGCTTCTCTGTTTGGCCTGTGTGCAGATCTATGGGGAACTGTCGTGACTGATGACTGCTGTGGGTGGGCCCAGTCTGCCTTAGGTAGCAATACCATCCCCAGGTAGGTGAGCATGGGCTGCATTAGAAAGCAAGATGAGCATGCCAAAAAAGAGCAAGCCAGGAAGTGTCTTTCCTCCACGGTTCCTGCCTCTGCTCTGCCTGCATTTCTGCCTTCCCGTCCCTCAGAGAAGAATGTGACCTGGAAGCACAAAATGAAATAAAGCCTTTCCTGGGGAAGTTCCTTTTGGTGATGGTGTTTCATCACAGAAAGCAAGCTCTGGCAAGTCGCAGCCTAAGAACTCAAGAGGGCAGATAGAACATACGCTGTGTCACCTTAGCCACAAGTGGGAACGCCTCAGGAAGCGCAGGGTGCAACAGTAGACAAAGCGGGAAGAGGAAATCCAGTAAGATCAGAGGCCCCAGCCACTTGCTGGACGACTGGAAGGCTAAGATAAGCCCGTGAATATTGATGAGTGAGGTGCGTCTGCTGGGAAAAGCACTTTGGACAATTCTTCTGGAAAGTAAAGTGGAGAATTTTTGCCTAATTGACAGCACCTCATCTCCTGTGCCATATCCCATTTCTCTGCCTTAGTGGCTTTAATTTGGCATTATATGCACCCCTTTACTGTGTGGAAGCATCATATTCAAATTTTCAATGACAAGGATTCTGACCACTTATACCTCATATTGCAGCGAGAGTGTAAGTGTCTCCATATATGGGGATTTATTAGAATGACTTATCAGCTGTGGCCCAGCTAATTCAACAATGGCTGCCTATGAATGGAAGTTCCAAGAACTCAGCGGTTGTTCATTCATGAGGTTGGATGTCTCAGCTGGTCTTCAGTATTGGCTGGAATCCCAAAGATTCCAGTGAAGGAATGGACTTGCTAATGCAGAGAGAGCAAGCAGGCAAAAAGTGAAAGCGTCCTTCTTCCATGGTCTTCTATAGGCTTCCGGCAGAAAGTGTGGCCCAGATTAGAGGTGGCCCTCCCCGCTCAGAGACCTGGAATAAGGTCTATCTTCCCTCCACAAAGATCCAGATTAGGAGTGGATTGTCTCACTTCAGATTAAGCAAAGTTTCCTCACAGGTGTGCCCCAGTTTTGCGTTTGAGTTAATTCCAGATATAGTCAAGTTGATGACCAAGAACAGCTGTCACCTCCCCGCTGGGTGAGATGGATAGTGTACAACCTGTCTGGCAAGACTCACTGTAACGACTGGTCCACTAATGTCCTAAGCCACTTCCCTGCTTCCAAGAGAGCCACCCTGAGGTCCCATCAAGATGGGACATCCAGAGGAGCTAACCTCTTTGAGCAGCACATTTTAGATCCAAAACACATTAGCAAAGGCCACTTCTGCCATCTTTGTTGATCCTCGTGTCTTACAGGCCTTCCCTGCTTTTCTCACCTGTTTTCTGGAGGTTCTTGTGACTGCCCTCTTAGCAGCCTTCTGTGAGGCTGGTAGGTAGCCTCAGGCAAAGAGAATGCCTCATCTTTAATTCTAAATTCTTACTAGGTGATGTTGTAAGCAAGGGGTTTCCAAAGAGACAAATTGAGCTTCGTGTGTTCTCATTTCAGGAGCGGTTTAAAAAGAAAAAGCTGTCTGTGTCTGCATCTTTACTGTTAAAAGATACAGGAAGGCGTACTTGGGTAAATTGGAGAAAAAATAGTCAAAGGAGCCTTGGGGACAACCAAAGCCTGATTGATGGCAACACTGAACAGAGAGATGCAACCTGGTCCAGGTGAGGACTCAGCATGAAGACTCTTGATGCATTCTACGTTTCTTCCATTCCCCTCCCCCACCATCCCTCTCTTTTTGTATACCAGCAATCACAGGGAGTGCAGTGCTGCCATTAGACACATTAGAGTGAAAACACTTTGGCATCAAATGATATTGAGAAAAAAAAATTCCATTTGTAAGGACTTCTCTTCCACCCACTGCTATTTAGCTCTTAAAATAGGGAGGAGAGGAAAATATTTTTAAGTCTCCATAACACGCTTTGCATTCGACCTTTCACGCTTTTATTGAGCTTTCTCAATGATCAGGTCGGCTTGAAGTCTGTGTCTTTAAAATCCAAGTGTTCAACCTTGTTTCTAAGAAAAGTCATACCTTTAGAAGCAGAGATTGAGGGTTAAGAATCAGGATTTCTTAAGAGAATGGAAGAAATAATCAGATCAACTGTTTAATTTAAGGCTCCTGCAGCTAAGCAAAAGGCACAAAACCACTATTTTAAAATCTATCTTTATGTGTGACTATGTACATGTATGCATTATTAACTATATGTGCTTATGTTTTTAATTATATTGTTTACATGGTACCAAAAGGACTTAAAAGTAAATGCTCATAAAGTTTACAATTGTCAAATTAGTCCAAATTCCCTTTAGTTCATAGTCTAACTACAGTTTACTGACAAAAAGCCAGAGCTCTAGCAGCCTGAACAGGCCTGTCCCAATATACCCAGGTAAAGTAACAGAAAGTTCAGAAGAGGTGATCCCATCAATGTGGCCACATTGAGGGAGCAAACAGAGGGGATGTGGTGGGCCCAGCTCCATGGTTGATTGTTGTTTCAGTTCTGGTGCTACCTCATGGTCCAAGAAGTTCCTATTACCTGAGGGGCAGGCTGGTTCTCAGAGCAGATGGCTCTAACTCGAGGGTACAGCCTTGCCCTCATGGGTAATTGCCTTCTTCTGGAGGTGGTCCTGCCCCACTGCTCCGGAAATCCAAGGACAGAAAGATGATTTATTTCTCCTTTCCCCATTCTTTGAATAATTGATATGCTTACCTACAGAGGTAAATGTTAGGTCTCAAAGAAATTCAGGACAAATGGCTAACTAAGAGACCTATTCGCATAGCAAAGCAGACTCTGGCCTCCCTCAGTCCCCACTCACAAGTTCCTGTTACACAGTCATCCTGGTTGGCATAGTGTACCCCCTGCCCTAAACCTCTTCAGCCTCTGAGCTTCACTTCCCTTTCCCCAGCTTCTCTGGTTCCTATATAACCCAGCCATTTTGGCTACCCATGCTTTTGGTCCCCTGGCTACTGGTTTCTTTCTTGACCTCTTTGTGTTCTTGGCCTTATAGCCTCTTGGTCCTAGGCTCCACTCCCCTCACCCCCTCCACTTCATGACTCCATGCAGTTTGGACTCTTACAGATGCCTCTAGCTGTGTTCTCCCTCATAACTACAGTAAACCTCTCTTCAACCATTCCTTGAAGCCATCATGTCCTCATTTCATTCAGTAAGCAGGCAATTTAAAGGAAAAGAGTGTTGTTGAAACTAAAAAGGGGTGTTGGGCTATATAATGTTTATTATTTGCTCTATAATTGTTACATCAGTATTATTTAACCTGCTATCACAATTAATAAGACACAGACAGCTGTTAAATTTTATAATTGCAGTATTTACCTTGGGCTGGGCAGATATTTTACCTACACCGTCTCAATAACCTCACCATCCACCTCCCAGCCCCCATCCAATGCCATCCCCCTTAGACATCCCTCTCTGGGCTACCTTCCAGCCATAGTCTTATGAATACTTGCTTATATTTGGTGATCTGGCTGTGAAGTCAGATGACCAAATGACCTTCGTTTTAGTCTCCCATGTGCTAGGCTCACGGTCTAATACCGTAGCACTTGGCTCCATCCTCCTGTCTTAAGTTGCGTTTGTTATTTCTATAATAATTAGTGACTCTTAGGGTCTACTATCATCCAGTGACATTTGAATTATTCTTGCTCGGTGACTTTATTTGTATAATTTAGGCTGATGCAAGTAAGGAAATCCAGGTTACATGCCTGTAACATGTACATTTATATGAAAAATAATTAGAGAATACGTGTACAAAAGTGTTAAAATAGTTCTGTTGGTATAATGTTCTTGTGGAATGTATACAATTTACCCTTGGCCATTCAAATGCTGATTTCTCTCCCTCATTATCTGGTTTCAATCTGAACATTACATTGTGACACAGAGTCTAAGCATCCCCTGTCTCAAGTTTGTGTAAACATGCCACCATTTGTTCTCTGTGTTGTAAATAAAACAACCAGCCACAATGCTGAGCAATGGAGAGAATAGGGTGGGACATCCTGGTCCCGAGGGAGGAGAAGGAAGTGAGTGGGAAGAGGTCAGAGAGCAGCGGTCGGCTGGATAGGACTTGGAACCAGGAGGAGAGATGAACTGGACCTAAGATATGACTAAAAGCAAGTATAATGTGGGAAATCTGAATGGGAGGGAACTGTGCTGGCTTGGAGGTTTAGGATGGAGTAATCATCGCCCAGCACTGTGCTCTAGGTTAACTAAATATATTTATCCTAGTCCCCGTGTAATGATTTGGATATACAGCTGGTTTAGGAATAACCACTGTTTAACTAAAAGATAAATCAATAATAACTATTAATAATCAACAACACAGTTCTTTCCTGGATGTATACTCATGTGTGATCTTAATTCTCTTCTTTAAAAAAACTTTACTGGGGCAACCTGAAGAAAGACACCTAAGAGCCCGCCCTGGTCCTGCTGGAAGAAAGACACACAAGCACCTGCCACTGGCTCCACTACTAGTGTGACTGTGTGATGGAAATATGGAAAAGATGTAGTGTGCAGTGGAGACAGGGAAGAGAAAGCAAAGCCAAGGGGTCCGAACACTGTGGAGAAAGGTGGAACTGGAGACTTGAGGGTAGTGAGGAACAGGCAGATGTGAGGTGGCCGTAGTGAGGCCCTGGCCCAGGATGTCATCAACGGCCATGTGTGGGTTCATGGTCCTGCTGCAGATGGGGTCTCTGTCGACGTCTGTGGCCTGAGTTACCACCAAGGCCAAGTGGATGTCCAAGGCCTGGGCTGCCATCAGAGACAATGTGGATGTCTGAGTGCTGTGCTGCTACTTGGGGGTAGGCTGGGGAGGGAGAGGCATGCTGACCTGAGTAGCCTGTGCTGCCAACTAAGACTGTGGGAACATCCGAGCCCTGGCTGCTGCTGGGAGCCATGTCTGGGTCCATGGACCTATGGCAGCCAGGGTTGTTGGGATCCGTAAGCAGGTATCTCTACAGCCAGGCCCAAGGGACCTGACAAATGGGATATGAGGCATCTGTGAGGCCACCTGCGGACCAGCTGAGACCACCTGTACATGCTCGGGGTCACCTTGTAAGAGAACCCACATCATCTTCCCTCCCCTGCTCAGAGATGGTCTCTGTGACCCCCTCCCACGTGGAACCAGTTGCATGGCATGATTTGTGAACCCGTGTAACTTTGCTGCAGAATCCTAATACTGGTGCATTGGCCGAATCGGGGCTTGCAGTGGCCACGCCGCACGGTGGTTGCTTTTGGCACCAGCATTGCCACCAGAGCTGCAGGAAACCTATTTCATTTCAAAGCCTCCCACGGTCCACTTTCTGGCAACCAGATCAGTACCTCCTACATGCAACACCAGCTAGATTGGTGAGTTCCCCTCATTGGTCAGCACAAACGTCTCTCTTGGTAGGGGAAGATTGACTCTCCAGCATCTGGCAACTTCCTGGTACTTTTTGATATGGAGAAACCCCCAACCATGGCCTTCACTGGCCACAGTTGACCCTTTTTGCTGGCTTCCATTTAGGGCTTCCTTTTTCCCTTGGGTGAGATTTTTTTTTCCTTCTACTGGCACGGTTTTGCTCCCCCCTCAACCCCCTCCTCTTCTACAAAAATCCTACCGCCAGGCAAACCATGTCTACTATGGGCAGCCGTGCCCTTGGTCTCTGGCCAACACTGACGAGCTGTTGGATCAGGGAGTACCATACTACTCTACCAAGCCAAACCTTGCCTTTGGGACGCCTCCAGAGTTCCTTCCCTCCAGGAGGCGCTGATAGAAGACTCTACTCTTACTTTCCAACCATGCCCACCTCTTAATTCAAACCTTCTTCCTCGACCTAGCTCTGACTACTGCTCACCTCATTCTTAGAGGAACTATTGCCCCACCCCTCACACACAGGAGGGCACATTGCCTCGGGCTATCTACACCTGGTATACAGATGGCAGCTCCTTTGTACATGAGGGAGCTCAAAAAGCAGGCTACGCCATAGTGTCGGCTACTGAGGTGGTTGAGGCACAAGCCCTCCCTGCCCACACCACTAATCAACAAGTCAAACTAATAGCTCTTACCCGTGCCTTCCAATTGGCCCAGGGACAGTCCCTTAACATCTGCAGAGACTCTAACTATGCCTTTCATATTCTTCACTCCCATGCTGCCATCTGGAGAGAGAGTGGGTTACTTACAGCAAAGGGAGGATCTACAACCAATGCCAATCAAATTATGGCCATGCTAGAAGCCTCCCACCTTCCCACAGCCATCGGAATAGTCCACTGCCAGTCCCATCGGGATGGACGGATGATTCCATCGTTTCCAAAGGAAATAACCGGGCTGACAAGGCAGCTAAGTATCCCTTAAAGGCCTATACGTGTCTCATCCAGCACAGGACATCCTTACACTACAACCCACATCTCCCCTGTCATCTGACACTCGTCAGATTCTGTCCTATCTATACCAGCTCTTTCATCCTAACAGCTGAGCCTTGTCTAACTTTGTCAAGACCCACCTGCAGCCTAACCCTGAGGACTTGAGTTTGCTAAAGACTATTATTGCCTCTTGTAAGACTTGCCAGACCTCAGATCCTAACTCAGGATATCATAGCTCCCCTTTCCCTACCCACCAGGCTAGAGGCTCTCTCCCCGGGACTGACTGGCAACTTGATTTTACCCACATGCCAGCAGTCAAACGTGTCCGGTACCTCCTGATGTTTGGTGGACATGTTCTCGGGATGGGTGGAAGCATTCCCCCACTGCTAACAAAATTGCTCAGACAGTTTCTGATCTCCTTCTCCGTGAGATTATCCCATGTTTTGGAATCCCTACTTCCAAACAGACAACAGTCCTGAGTTCACTTATCAGGTTTCCCAGACCTTATCTAAAGCCCTTAATATTCCTTGGTATTTTCATATCCCATGTCATCCTCAGTCCTCAGGAAAGACAGAACAAAATAACTGATCCTTTAAAAAATACTTTTGTTAAACTATCACAAGAGCTTCACCTCCATTGAGCAAAACTCCTCCCCCTGGCCCTTTTCAGGCTATGAGCCCTCCCCAAAAAACCTCTGTCTATCTTGCCTTTTGAGTTCATGTATGGAAGACCAGTCTTAACTCCTGGTCTTTCAGGCTCGCCTCTCCCTAACCATCTACTTACTCCCTTACTCTGTCATCCCCATTCTCTTTTATGGAACTTTACTGATCACTGTTTATCCCAGCCACACACTAACCCCTGTCCATCTCCTATTAACAACAGGGACTAGGTCCTTCTCTCACCCTCTAGGCCAAAGCCCCCCACCTCTTTCTCCTAAATGGCAGGGCCCTTTCAAGGTGATTCTTGTGACCCCCACAGCTGCTAAGCTTGAGGGCTTCCCTCACTGGATTCCTCCATCTCACCTCAAGCCTTTTATCCGCCTCCTCAAGATAATGCCCCTTCCTACATGTCAACTCCAACAGGACCCGGCTCCCTCAAGCTCCAGAAGACGCCAAGATCAGCCACCCTGCCTCCAGTTCCAGAGAAATGAGGCCTCGCTACAGCAGCTATGTTTGACCCTACTGGATTGGATATGCATTTTTTCCTCCTCTCCCTCTTGCCTGTTTCTGTCCAAGGTAATCCCTACATATGGAGATTGGAGGTTCAAGAAACCATCATTGACAATAAACAGTCTCTCCAAATAGGCTAGGAAAATTGCTCTATGGAAGGCTGTCAGGAGCCAATTGAAATAGCCATCACCCCCACATCTATCCCTCCTCTCTTATTTGATAGAATTTTTGTTAGCTTCCTCTTTGATCAAACAAAAGATTATTGCAAAAAATGGCCAGACACATATGTAGGCTGTCCATGCTGGTCTTGCCAAATCCACGCACCAGCACAGACGAAGCTTCTTCACCTCTATGATAAGACCCTCTATTTATAGATCCAAGATCTTTGGGATCCCAGATGGGAAACAGGCGTTGTTGGAAAACTCTAGCACCGCCACACAACCAACTTACCAATAAGTACCATCCATATCCAGAGAAAATACATCCCAATTACTCAATCCCTGGGAATGGGAGAAGTAGAGAAGGTAATTAACACTCCTCTAAGATCATTGCCTCTCTGACGTTCCCCCTCCTAAATAACACAAACCTGTCATTTCATCTCCTACTTCAGACTCTGACTTCGGCCTACAAGCTCCTCAATGTAACCCAACCAGGCCGCTTTAGAGCTTGCTGGTTGTGTGCCCCACCTGGAACCAACTCACAACTACCGCTGACAGCTTCTCCTGTGACTGTCAAGTAACCTTACTTCAGCATTCAGGAACTGCCCTGACTCTGATGTTGCCACAACCCCTACCTTTTTCATATCACCCTCTTTGGGTGGCAAGCTGTTTCAAGGCATCCGGGACACACTCTGTAGGAATGCTAAGATCCTTAGAATGTAATGAAACTATAATCCTTGATAACTCATCTCAACCCCAATGCCCTACTGCTAATAATACCTCGATTCTTTGTGGCACTCAGATCTACCATCATCTGTCTGCTGGTTGGTCAGGAGTTTGCACGCTTGTGCTCCTCTTCCCCGACCTGGAGGGTGATAAATGAAAAGGAGCCCCTACCAATCCCGGTCATGGACTCAATAGCTGCCCAGCAGGATAAGAGGGCAATTCAAATCCTGCCCCTCTTGGCTGTTGCAGGAATCATGGCAGCTCTCAGGACCGAGACAGCAGGACTAGCCACTTCACTAATTTTGTGTTACCAGCTTTCTTCCCAGTTCATCCAGGACCTTCAGCAAGTGGCTCAGACAATAGTAACTCTCCAAGGACAGATCAATTCACTGGCAGCAGTAGTACTTCAAAACCAACAAGGATTGTATCTCCTCACAGCTAAAGAAGGTGGTGGCCTTTGCATCTTCCTCCAGGAGGAATGCTGTTTCTATGCCAACCAGTCGGGTATAGTAAAAGACAAAATCCAACAACTCCAGACAAATCTACAAAAGTGAAGGGAACAGCTCGAGGCCTCTAGCTCTTGGGCCTTCGAGAATCCCATATGGAAATGGATTCTGCCCTTCCTCACACCTCTTCTGTTCATCTTTCTGCTTTTGCTTTTTGCACCCTGCTTAATTAACTTCCTATTTACATTCCTTCAACAACAAATGCAAAAATTCTCTAACCAAACCATTAATTAGTTTCTCTTACAGGATTATCTGCCTACAGGACCGAATAACAATGACTTTCAATCAACCCTGATGATGGGGACCAACTATACTCTGAGAATGACAATGCCCCTAGTCAGCAGGAAGTAGCTTGAAGAGCAAAGGTCGCCCCTATGCCCTCCCCACCCCACCCCCAGTTCCTCACTTTTTAATAAAACAAAAAGGAAGGAATGTTGGGATCTGTGAACAGGCATCTCTATGGCCAGCCTCAGGGGACCTGACAAACCGGATACCAGGCATCTGTGAAGCCACCTATGGACCTGAAACCACCTGCACGTGCTCTGGGTCACCTTATAAGAGAACTCGCACTTCCTCCTCTCTCTTTTTCTCTCTCTCCTGCCCTGCCTAGAGACGTCTCTGTGACGTGTGCCTCTCCCCCTTCCCTTAATAAAACCTCCCACGTGGAACCAGTCACATGGTGTGACTTGTGAACCCACTGTGTAACTTTGCTGCACAATCCTAACAAGGGACTGTGTTGATGTCCTAGGCTTGTGTTACCACCAAAACCATGTAGAAGTCGGTGGGCTGGACTGCCACCTGAGGTACTGTGTTGAGCTGGCCCTGCCCCTCACCTGGGCAGCATAGAACCCTGGGAGCAGATAGGCTGGCCCAGAGGGTGTGAGCTGAGGAGAGCTGGCCCTGCCTTTTGTTTGCTGTGGGGTGAGGGTGTGCATGGGAGAGAGGTCATTCCCACCTCCCACCCCCTTCTGCCTGCCTCTCCCAGCAGGTGGGACAGTTGGCCTCAAGGTCATGAGAGCAGCAAAGCTGTCCCTGCCCCTCATCATCTGCAGAATTCAGGAGAGCGGGCCCTGAACCTTGCCTGGGCAGCACAGAAACGCTGACCCTGGTGGTATGGATGTAGACGAGCATGACTGAGGATGTGAGAGCAGGAGAGCTGCCCCTGCCCCTTGCCAGCTGCAGCACTGGGTGAACTAGCTGAGGCAGTGTTGGAAGGCTCACCCAGGTGGTATGGGCACAGGAGAGCTGGCGGGCTGACCAACTCAGCTACCTCCCAGTCCCAGTGCCAGGACTTTGAGCTGGCCCACCCCAACATCTGTCTCCTCTGTGATCTGCTAGAGCTTGTGAAAGAGCTGGTGCTACAGATCCAAAGCTGCAGGCTCTCCATGACACAGGGCAACAACAGGATCTCTGAGAGGAATTTTGTGAGGATCCAGTATTGATAGTGTAGCAGAAGCCGGAAGCCTCAAAACAGACCAATGGCTCATTGCAATGAACATCTGTAAGTAAATGTGTGTGGACAAAGGGTGTACTGTGGGACACACTACAGATTCCTCCACGGTAAGATTTTTTAAACTTCTATCTCATTGTCTTTAGTGGAGGAGTTTGCAAAAGTAGGAGGTGGATATGAAGGGACAGGGAGGTGAGTGAGATTGGGGTACATGATGTGAAATTCACAAAGAATTGAAAAGTTTAAAAACATCTTCACCTTTTAAAATCACATGCAATTAACATGCAACTTTAAAACATCTAAATAAACAACAGCATCCATAGGGAACACAAATCTTATATTTAAAATAGATAATTTTAACACCTAATTCACTGGTAGCGATATAGAGATCATTCATAAGGATATTAAAAGACATGCAACGTCTTTAGTCATTGGAGAAACACAAGCAATACCAATAATGAGGTATTGCTCATGGATCCATAAGAGGAACTTTTACAAACATTTATTCTGTCAGGTGCTATTCATGTGCAAAGCAATTCTCATCTGTCCTTTGCAGGGATATACCATGAGCCTTTGTGGTTGGCAGTCAGCCATGGGACCAAATAAGACTCTCTTCAAAGAAGAAAGTCTTGAGCTGGGTGTGGTGGCCTATGCCTTTAATCCCAGCATTTGGGAGGTAGAGGTAGGTAGATATCTGAGTTCAAGGCCAGCCTGGTCTACAGAGTGAGGTCCAGGACAGCCAGGGCTACACAGAGAAACTCTGTCTTGAAAACAAACAAACAAACAAACAAAAAAAACAAAAAAACAAAAAAGAAAGAGGGAGGGAGAGGAAGGAAGGGAGAGTCTCATTTTGATGTTTTTACAATGGCCGTATATACAATCCTGTGGCTCTCTAAGTAATACTCCTCAAAAGATTTTATAACAACAAGATTTAAAAATTAAGTAAATCTTAAATTTTAAATAAAGTTTAAACATATATGGACTAATGTAATTATTTTTTATCTTAAATAATTTTGTCCTGTAAATGCAATTGCAAGCTGGTTTTCTGCTGTGCACTGTTTAGATTCAGAGATTGGAAGGGAGCGCTAATACCATAAACTCAAGGTTGCAGACATTCTGGTCCAAGTGAGTACAGTTCCTTTGTTCTCTTTAACACCTTTGTTTGTGGTATCTTTAGGAAAAATACGTTATCTTGCAGGCAACTGTGGCTTTCTCAGTTGTATTGAAGTTTCTGGACTCCCATCAGTGGGAAAGGCAAATTGGCTTCCAGGCTGAACATCTTTCCGATCTTCTCTCGACATTTACATTTTCTTGGTGTTTCTATCCTCCTCAGAAGTATTTGCTTCCACAGAAGCCTGTGTATGGATGTTTATAGTGGACACGTTCATAAAGATGTAGTGCTTTGAGAGTGATGGGACTCCCTCCGCCCTGGTGAGTATGACCCAGGACTCAGGTACTAGATACTCAACGGCCAACAGAAGTCAGCTTGAGATAGGGCAAGGTCAGATGATAACAAAAAGTGAGGGCAGGAGTAAATGAAACAAAAACAAAGCCTTATTACAAAAAATTAGGGAAAAGTGAGAGAAACTCCCAATATGGGAGGGTTCTCAGGAGAAGAAATGCTTGCTGGTCCAGGTCTTTGTAGAGGCTTATGACTGAAACTGAAGACTGGCTACGGCCATTACCTCCCGGAATGTGCCCTATCTTGTCTGAACAGAGACTGAGGTAATTTCTGTGAAACTGGTTAGTCCTCTGAACACAGTGAGAGCTGGGCCGGTGAAGGGGTGACACGCTTTGTGCTGGTTTCTCTGGGGCAATCAGGAAGATGCTGTTCACTGGTGTTCACCCAGTTGTGGATGGCTGAAGCGCTCTCTGTCCATCTCTAACTTCTGACCTCCGCTGACTGCTTGCTGTTAGCCTCAATTTCAGAACTGATAGTCTCCAACCTTGATTGCCTGCTGTCTTGCTAATTGTTATTCAAACTATGCTTTCTTTTTTCTTCACAATTATGTGGCCAATTAGTAGCTTTTACCATGGCCTTGTCCCTTAGTACCTATGCAGAGTATCTCCACACCCTGAATACTACTCACCAATGGAAAGGGATGAACTATTGATACATTTAACATCGAGGAGGAGAGTCTGTATACATTGCTAAGGGAAAGAAGCCAGACCTCAAAGGCCATATGTAATTCTAATCACGTTTACATAATAACATCGTAGAAAAGGCAAAACAATAGGACAGAGAGGATAGTTTCTGAGATTATGGATGAAGAGAAAGAAAGGTTCAGGTTGTCAGGCTTGTGCAGCAAATGCTTTACCCAGTGAGCCATCCTGTGGACCCAGGACAATTTAAACAACTTTACAGAGTTGTTTTCTAATGACTATTATCATTCATGTCTACACCCAGCTCCTATGGCTTACACCATAACGCTGCTTACCCGTAACTTGTGGGAGATGACATGAGCTTTGGGCACACTTTCTGGTAAAAACCTTTATGTTTTGATCACATCACATGACTCAGACTTTTGAGTTGCTTCATTTCTAAAAACCATGCTGCTATTGAATGTGTGAAGCTGGTTCCTGTTTGGTATTGCTCTTCTGCTGTCAGCATTGGTGTTACCCTGACAGCAGTCGATTCTCTCTCCTGCCTTTCTCACTCTTTCTGTCTTTGCTTGTGTGAATTTGCTGACGTGATAGTTGGTGGTCATGAATGTGTGAGATCCCTTTGGTAACTGAGAGAAAACAGCCTATGAAAATTGAGGGAGTGAAGAATGTAGCTCTAACAATGATTTATATAGGTTTGGGGAAAACAGTTGTCATGTCAAAAATCAATTGTGTTTTTTAAAAGTCAGATTCTTTTGTTTTGTTTTGTTGAAACAGGGTTTCTCTGTATAGCACTGGCCGTCCCAGAACTAGCTTTTTAGACAAGACTGGCCTGGAACTCACAGAGATCTGTCTGCCTCTGTCTCCTGAGTGCTGGGACTAAAGATGTGCACCACCACCTCTAAGATACAGGTCAGCTTCTTGTATGCTTTTGTGCCCACAGCCTCAGAGAACCCAGCTTAGAGGCTGTGTAGAAACTAAGAGTCTCACAGGTACTTTAAACAGTATTATAAATGCTATGTTTGTGGCTCAGCCACCACAAGCCGTGACACTTTGGAAGGGATGATGTAACTTTGGGCTACATGAAGAACGATTGAATTCTCGGAAGCAGAGCTGGCGGAGCACACCAAAAATGAAGAAGCAAGAAAACGCAACTGTGCGCGGGGGCCGTGGAGCGAGACACGTGCAGGTGAATGATGGCAGAAAGGCAACCACGGCGTCTAGTTAGGAAATACAAGCTAGAATTTGGACCTTCTTCAAAATAAGGTTTTTGACCAAGACAGTGGCCTCTGCAGCAGAGAGACCTGAACACCAACCCTTCTTACTGTATGTGATCTTGCTTAGCCACACACCTTGCTTCACCTTAACTCCCCAAGTCTCTGATTGCTCATCTCTTTTTCATAGGCCTGTTATCAAAATTAAATGAGATTGGGTTCTGAGACACTGGCTCATAGAGAAAACGTTTATTGACCTTCCACCGTGTAAGTCCCTGACAGTGAACTTTGCCCTGGTGCTAGAAAGATAAAGGCTGATGTTCCACCTTCAAGAAACCCACAAACCAAGGACTGGTGATTTACACAGGTAAGTAAACAAAATGTCAATACAGTGTATGTGAGCTTGGGGCTAGAGGAAAAGGATGATAAAGAAAGATTACCCCAGAGGAGACGGCCACTGAAACACCAGAGAGGAGCCATTAAAGGCTGGTTAGAGGTAGGACTTATTTCCCATGGTCTGCTTGTTAGCAGAAACAAATCTTTGAAACCCCGAAAGGATTTTTGTTAGTGTGGTTATGTTGCATTTGTAGAGTGGATTGATTTTGTTTATTTCAAACTTAGAAAAGCAGAGATGGAAAAGGTCACAGTACCGTTTCTCAGCTGACCAAAGGGAAGAAAAGGAGAGTAAGTCTGTAAAGCCACAATCCGCAAGAGCAGTAGAAGTAGTAAACCGGGCGAATCCCTGAGATGTGATATGTTCTACTGAAAGAGAGTGAGAAGAAGTTGCAGATCTGGGTCCCCGCTTATTCTAGACCTGCCACAGGCACTTGCTGGCTGTCGAGACTGCATTTATTTGCTCTCCTGAAAAGGAACCACAGTTCTGACTTGTCTCTGGTGAACCGTATCTCTGGCTGGCCCATTCTGTGTTTTGCTAAGTTGGCCCATCTAATTTGACCTCAGGAATTGGATAAAATTCAGGCTCAGTCAATTAGAGCCTCCCATGTGCTCTTGTTACTGGTTGGAGGTTGATGGATGAGCCAGTTAGAATCAGCGAGAGGCACCAGGATTCTGAGACAAACATGGCTGCCGCTTTTTGAACATGAGAAGTTGTTACCAGCCTTCTTTCGCCATGTGAAGCCACGTGACACCCTAGACTGAAGCCAGCAACATCACAGAGGACAGGGATCCTCACAGAAGACTGACTCTTGCTTAATCGCTATGCCGTGGTGCTCAGTTATGACATGAAGCAATACATTGTCCCCCACCCCTCCTCTTCCTCTTCTTCCTCCTCTTCTTTGCTTCTGTCAGATTTGGGAAATGAGAACGAGGATCAAGTTTAATCAAAAGTTTTAAATGGCTTTGGCTCTTGTGACCCACAGAATGTTAATGAGTGAACCTTTGAGGAACTCAGTCATTATGCTCAGTGAAGTTGTACATTTTTTTGAAGAACATTTTTTATATTTTCCAAGATCGTTCAAATAGCTTACACGTTACAAAGATCCACCTTTCTGCTCTGTGGCTTGGCACTATGTAAGAAGCCACGATACAGGCTCCTGCCACTTCACCTTCCCTGTCAAAAACGAAACAAAACAAAGCTTTGCTCTCTTACGTTCCCTCCTTCAGGCGTTTTATCAGGGCAGTGAAGAAAGTAACTGACCCAAAAAGCTGGCGCTGAAAAGCTGGGCTGACACTGTGGCAGTGGGGACCCTGCCCAAATGTGTCCTTAAAAAGAAAGAAGAAAGAAAAACTGTGGCTCAGTGGTATATATAGTCATAGTGTATATAGTCATAGACAACCTTTATTAGTACCAACTACGGTAATTCCCCAGAAAATTCTGGATATTTAAAATGAAAATGACCAGAGCGGAATTATAATTACTACGACGGCAAGAGCACCCTGTCATCTTCGCTATTGTCTCGCGGCTTCAGACCCTGCCTCTCTGGGAGTCACTGGGCAGCTTCTGTTTGGAGGTAGTCTTGTTTTTAACATCTATTTGGAATAGCTGCCATCTCTTTTTTTTTTTTTTTCTCATCAGAGTTCTCCTACTGCTCAGGTAGTTTTAAAAGTCTTCCTTCCTCACATCCACAGGAAGCTCAGCAAGCTCTTGTCCAGCACTTTTGTGCTGCTTGTAGTAAGTTACACAGGTGGAAGCCATCCTCGCTGGAAGGGTCCACTCTGAAAATGAGTCACAGTCTCCTGTGCAAGGGGAGCCACATGCCTGCTCTTGGCCATGTCCGGCACATACTGGGGCAAAGCCCACAGGGACAAGGTTCTATCAAGGAACAACCCGCCATTCCTAAAAGACAGAACTCATATGTGCCTCGTCCTACAAGGAAATCCCTCTACGTTGTTGAATATTAAAATTTACTATTGACTTATCTTTTAGTTAATCAGTGGTTATTTCTAATCCAGCTGTATACCCAAATCACCATACAGAGACTAGGATTTATTTAATTAAATTAGAGCACAATGCTGGTCAATGATTACTCCATCCTAAACCTCCAAACCCGCATAGTTGCATTCATATTTTACCCTTTATATTTGCTTTTAGTCATATTTTAGGTCTGGTTCATCTCCCCATGTTGTTCCAAGTTCTCTCCTGCCAACCTGTGCTCCTACTCTCCTGCTTCTTTCCTCTCCCCTCTGGACCAGGATGTCCCACCCTATTCTCCCCATTGCATAGCACTGGCTCATTGTTTTATTGACAACACAGAGAGCAAATGGTGGCATGTTTACACAAACTTGAGACAGGGGATACTTAGAATAAGCATCACAATGCAGTGTCGATCTGGATTGAAACCAGATAGTGGGGTAGAGAAATCAGTATTTGAATGAGCAAGGGTAAATTGTATACATTCCAAAAGAACATTATACCAACACCTTTAGAAAAGCATATGAAAATGTAGGTTCCCAACATAGAAATAGCAGCAGAAATCAATCTTGCTTTTGAGTGTACTCCAAATCTCTGTTCTTTGGATGCCACTGTATCCATTAGCTCAGCTCTGCCCTTCTGCAGCAGCACCTTATCTAGTCTTACTCCTTCATTTCTCTTCTTCTCTCCTTTTTTTTTTAAAAAGCGAAGCAGTTTGCCCATGCTTTGTACTTCTCCAAAAAACACCTCACCTCACTCTAACTTGCCTCCAATCCTGTGACTCCTCAGTGAACTTCTCTGGCTTGGATCAAGAGTGGATCATGTCAATAAATCTAGCCAACAGCACACATCTCATTTGCCGTAGCTGACAGTTCATAGCTTCCTCAAAAATCCTTCCTTCCTTCTTTTATGACACTACAGTCTCTTGGCAGTCCTCTTGTTTTCCTGCTTCCTCCTCCTAGCTCTTCTGGTTGACGCGCCTCTTCTCAGGGTCTGATCTGCTAGCCAGAGGGATGTGGTAGCCATTTGGATATGATAATATCGTAAAGGCTGACCATAAGGACAAAGCCATTTCTGCAAACGTGTTTGCTCATGGGTTTTTTGGTGTATACCTGTATGGATCTGTGGCCAGCTGCACTCTCTCTTCCCTTCTGTTCTTGTCTATCTGTGTTCACTCCTTTAGGAATCTTGTGCACATCCATCTGTTAAGTAATTAACTATAAGTTAATTTTTTAAAATTTATATATTCATTCAGGCTTCTATTCTGAGCTTGTACCTAACTGCTTCCTTAATATTTCCAACTAGTTTGTACTCAGACATACCAAAATTGGGCATGCCAACTACTAAACGTGCAGTCTCAGATCTCTCCCTCTTCCAGTGTTTTCTAGGGAGACGGCTCTATTATTCCCCCAGTTGTTTGTGTTAGGGATCAAGGGTCATCTTTAATATTTACCTGTTTTGTGTTTGTTTGTTTGTTTGTTTGTTTGAGATAAAGTTTCTCTATGTAGCCTTGGCTGTCCTAGACTCACTTTGTAGACCAGGCTGGCCTCAAACTCACAGAGATCCACCTGCCTCTGCCTCCTGAGTGCTGGGATTACAGACGTGCGCCACTGCGCTTGGTTTATTTACCTGGTATTTTGCTATGGCGTCTCGAGCTGACTGACATATCTGTCTATTGTTACAGTCACCACTACCTTCTTGTCTGCCTCGTGAGCCACTTGTGTGCCTTCCAATCACTAGCGATACATGTCTTTTCGTCACCTCTCTAATACGTTCTCCAAAGAGTAGTCAAAAGAATCGATTGTCTTGCCCAAAGCTTCATGATAGCTTATAAGAAAGTTCAAACTGTAGTGTGACATAAGCCCTGAGGCCCGTTTCATCAACAGACAGCTGTACTGTCCCATTGACTGTTTCTGTCACTCAGGTAGCTCTTTCATGCTGCACAATCTTTCTAGAGACATTTTTCTCTGCCTGGGACTCTTCGCAACTGCTTTCCTTTTTTTGACCAACAATTCTTTCTTTCAAATGCTGCAGCTTCCTTGGGTGAAGATTCTCTTTTCCACAGTCATCACTCCTGTCTTTCCATGACACGTATCTCAACTGTTGTCAAACAACACCAATGATTGTTTGTCTCCTTTCTGACTCCAAATTGTAAGGTCAAAACACCACCCAAATCTACACAGAGTGAGCACATAGGAGCCAGGAAGTCTTTAATAAACACTTATCAGACGTCTGAATGTCTATTTGAGACTAAGGCGATGTGCCAGAGAGTTCAGAAATACTGACATAGGGTGTTTTGTTTTGTTTTTTTTCTGCTTCTTCATTATGATATGGGATTTGATATCAGAACCAGGATATTGCTTTGGTCATTAGGAGACATCACAACTCTGAGGATAGTTAGTATTCTGCAGAAAGTTATAAGCAGCAGAGGTAGTCATTAATACACTAAGTGAAAATACAGATATTTTAAGAAGGCAGAGATCAACTAGCCGGAGGTGAGAGCAACTCCCCTCTCTGATGCTGTTGGCTACAGCCGTACACTGGAATCAAAGTGGCACTCATGTGCATGTATCAGTGAGTTACTTTAATCAAAATCACAGAGCCACCTAAACAAGCTTTTTGTTTGCTCACTAATTTGATATATAATTTCTGTAAGTGTGGGGGGCACCCTTAGAAATCCAATTTCCATTTGGGAACACAGAAAGACACAGACATAGTTATGTTTTATAAATGTGTCCTTTGTGTTCATTTTGCTGTTTCTTCTGCTGTGCATACTGGTCTAAAAAGTCGGAATGAATACGGAAACAGGCTTTTGCATATTTATAAAGGGAGCAATACACAAAAATAAACTGTATTTTCCAAAAAGCTGTGTTCTGGCAACCAAATATAGGAACTATTATTTGGATTTGAGAACTGGTGAAGAGGACTTTAAATAATAAATTGTTTATTTTATCTGTCCATTATTTCCTAAACCATTAAGTAGTTGAGGTTAAAAAAAAAAAACCCTTCCAAATGAGGTTATTTTTCTTATAAAAAAATATTTTAGCTGTTACCAGACAGCCTTAATAGAGTGACATTGTTTAAACCTTGTGTGTCTATCCCTGCCTGACATGTCACTGTGATGCCTATGAAAGACAGACTTTACCTGGAAGTCCAGCAGCTTCCTTAATCCCATCCAGCTTTTGGATGGTTATCCAAATGTTTCCTTGTGGGTACAGCAATGTAGGCTCCAAATGATCCTCATGTCTCTCTAAGGATGATAAGGCAAGACCCCCATGATGCACTAGGCCACCTGGGGCACCTGAAAAACAACTTAGCTCCAGAGAAACTGTTGTCTCATGTCCAGGTACTTCTCCAAGGAGGACCTCATTGACCAGGGACATGCTGCTGGCCAGGATGGTACCAGCTGTCCATGTTGGTGCCATTGCCCCATGTGAGGCCACAGTGCCAGCCCTGAACCCTGGCCTGGGGCCACAAGACCTCTTAAGCCCTAGGGCTCACTATTAAAATCTCTAGGCCCCCACTGAAATTCTGAGCAATGTATAGCTCATAAAGATCAGAGACGATGTGGGAGTCAGCAAAACCACACTGCTGAACATGCTGACCCTCCCACGTCCCCCATGTCTTCCACCCCCACCCACGGTGCCTTCTCCTTTGGGCAGACCATCCTTTGGGCATCGGTTAAACAGTGGTATCTTCTACAGCCTGGACATCACAGGGAAAACTACATTCTTACTCCCCAGAAGGTGTCTACAGTGCTGTAATATCTGCCTGTAGATTGTTTACCCAGCTGCTGTCCTAGTGACACTTCAGTAGGCACAGAGGGTGCTGGCCTTGTCTGTGGAGAATGAGGACTCTCTCCCTCTTGCTCAAAGGTCCAGGTTTTTGCCAGCTGCTCCTGTGCTGCTGCTTCCACTGCAGCTGCTACAGTACCAGTCATTGTTGAAGCCAAGGCGAAGTCAGGGGAGTCAGGCAAGAAAATGGCATTAGATCTCCTCAACTGATTTCCTCAAAGCAGCCAACTAAGCTGGTTTTATCTGGGAAACATGTAGATAAAGGTTCACTGGGGGCGGGGGGAGAGAAAAAGATATTTTGTATTTTAGTGAAAACCCTAATTTTTCCTTGGGAGTTGGGTAACGAAGCTTTATTCCCCAACTTTTATTAACTTTGTAATAAAAGGCAATATCATAGACTATGTTTACTTATTAAGCAATTGGTTGACGTAATTTTTCCTCAGTGTGGTACTGAGACAAAATGCACTGAACTGGAGGCCCTTAAGTCTGGCTCCTGAGTAAAAATATGCATTCTTCCATTAAACAGTGATCTCGGCACTTTGTATCACCATATCCTCACCATCTCTTGTCTAAAGATCTAATTTCAGTGGTATTTCTTTTTACTGAGTGTAGGCAAACTTTCTGGGTCTACCTTATTGGGTTCTTTCATCTACCACCCTTATCTACCGCAATCTCCTCCAACTCCCCAACACTAGGTAGGAGAGAAAGGTTAGAAGGGAGAGGGGGCAAAAACCTCTTTAGATGGTTTGCTGTTGATCAGGGTTCCAAGGGGCAAGTCAAATCTTCATCATCAGAAAATCCAGCAATCCAGCAATCCACCAATCCACCAGTCCAGCAAACCAGTAATCCAGCAACCAGCAAACCAGCAAACCAGCAATCCAGCAAACCAGCAATCCAGCAAACCAGCAAACCAGCAATCCAGCAAACCAGCAAACCAGCAAACCAGCAAACCAGGAAACCAGCAAACCAACAATCCAGCAATTCAGCAATCCAGCAATCCAGCAATCCAGCAATCCAGGAATCCAGCAATCCACCAATCCACCAATCCACCAATCCACTAGTCCAGCAAACCAGCAAACCAGCAATCCAGCAATCCAGCAATCCAGCAAACCAGCAAACCAGGAAACCAGCAAACCAACAATCCAGCAATCCAGCAAACCAGCAAACCAGGAAACCAGCAACCCAACAATCCAGCAATCCAGCAAACCAGCAAACCAGGAAACCAGCAACCCAACAATCCAGCAATCCAGCAAACCAGCAAACCAGCAAACCAGCAACCCAACAATAGCAAATGCAAACAGCAGGGACCAGCAACAGCAGGGGCAGCAGCAGGGGCAGCAGTGGGAGGGGGAGCAGGTGGACAGCAGGGTGTGTGTGTGTGTGTGTGTGTGTGTGTGTGTGTGTGTGTGTACAGCAGCAGGTGGAGCAGCCCATTGATACCCTCTCCAGAAGCCCCAGAATTAAGCTATCTGCAGCTGGCAAAAACCACGTCTCTCCTACAGCACGAGACAATCCTAGTTAATGGCTGTGGACAAACTGAAACAGCCCCGTATTCCACACCCGCGATTAAACAAAAGCATTCACATAATATAACTGTTGTAGATAATTTAAAAGTATGGGCTGTTGTGGATATAAACGTGTTTTTGTTTTAATCCCGGTGTGGGATGTGGGACTGATCCAGACTGTCCACTGCAGCAGACTGTTTGCCTGGTGTGGGCTCTGAGAGGGGCTCTTTGCCAGCTGCAGATAGTTTAAATCTGAGGGCCCTGGAGAGAGAATAAATGCCAGAGCCCAGATAGTGTGGAGTAGCTCTGAGAAAGAGCAAGGCTGCTCCTGTTTCCTACCTTCGGCTCCTGTTGCTACTGATGCAGTGAGATAATAAGTTGGAGATCTCCTTAAAAGAGGACTGGACTGGCTCCAACTAACCCAATGGCTCTAAGCAGCAGGAGGCAGCTAAGAGAACTGCGCCCCCTCTCCCATTAGCCCTTTCTCTCTCCTTCCTGGTGTTGGGCTGTTGGAAGGGATTGGGGTGGACGAGGGAGAAAGAGATATAAGAAATGTAAATAAAAGAGTTTCTAAAAAAGTACACCAGCAACGGGCTGATCGTGTTTATTATTAGCTCTGTAATTCTGGCAGTATTAGCTAACCTGCTATCATAATCGTAAAAGACAGAAACACCTGCGGTATTTTAAAATAGCCTCATTTTCCCCGGGGCTAGGCAGATATTTCCTCCCTAGGCTAATTTGTCACCTCCCAGCTGCCATCCCATGCCATCTGCTTTAATAATTTCTGTCTGGGCTACTTCCCATCCACAATCCCCAAATCCTTGCTAATGTTTTCCCTCTGGGCTGCTTTCCTTCCTCCGAGCCAGTCTGGCCATGTGCTCCTCTCCGAACTAACCCATCAAGGTCTCTGCCTCCTTCCTCTTCTGGTACCTGTCTCCTTCTGTGATCCTTCCCTCCCCAAAAGCCCTCAAACCTTTCTTTAACATAACTGTTTGTTTTTTTTTTTAAAGAAACCGAAATTCTCACTACAACTAAGTTTATGATTTTTATTTTATACAGAGGCTTCAAAACTGATAAGTGACACCATGCAGGGAAAGCGTGGTTCTAAATCTAAGGTCAAAGTCTTGGAACTAAGACGTCTAAATTAAAATACGATTCTGACTGCAAACTTCTACGTGAAAATTTGGAATTTATAACAGGAACAAAGATACAGAACAAAGTTTGTGCCTGGTGGAGTGAGGACAAAAATAATCAGCCTGAGAGTGAATGGTGTTCACAGCGCATTTCGGTGCCCAAGGAAACTCATTAAGCAGCTGCAGTCTGTTGTTAGTCATCTACTTTGGGGTATATTGTGAAGTCCTATTGGTATTGTGATCCTTGGTTCTGTTTTGACAGTTTTGTCTGTACTGCTTGATTTTATTTTCTTTAAGACATTATGTAGTTATGTAAGAATTCCTTTTGTCATGGGAGCTCCTTCTGAGAGACAGCTGGGTCCAACCCCATACCTACTTACTGTTAAGGTGGCTCTCACAGGAATCTCTTGAGAGGTCAGCTCTGGCCTCAGCTGTCCTGGAAATAAATGGCTTCTACATTGTCCATAAATGTTCTCGGAGATGACTCAATGTGAAGTACGTTTTTATTATCTGTAATGATGTGCAGGTGAGTGTGAGTACAGGTTCCCATGAAGGCTAGATACTGTGGATCCCAGGAGCTGGGGCTGCCTGAGTAGGTGCTGGAAAGAGGTCCCCTGGAGCCTCGGCAAGTGCTCCTAACCATTGAGACATCTCTCCAGCTGTGCCAACAGAAGTTTTACTTCACTTTGTTTATGTGTTTTTGTTTTTGTCAAGACAGGGCTTCACTTTGTAGCTCTGCGTGTCCTGGAACTCACTCTGTAGACCAGGCTGGCCTCAAACTCACAGAAATCCATCTGCTTCTGCCTTCTGAGTGCTGGGATTAAAGGCATACGCTACTATACCTGACTTTAACAGAGGTTTTAAATGAGAAAACTACTTTTTTCTTATAAATACTCTGCCTTTGTGGGTTTACATTATTTATTGAGTCCTTACTTTGCAGCATGCATTGTTCCCGGCTTTGGGAACAATGGGAGAAGTGATCAGCAGAACAACAACAACAAAAAATCTCCTTGTCCTCATGGAACATGCATTCATGGGGGAACAGATAGATAATAAACACAGTGAGTTAGATAGCAATAAAAGGGAATTATAAAGGAAAAGGCACATAGGACCCATTGTTTCAGTGAGAGATGGGGTGTCAGGGATTGCCTCACGGAGAAGACGAGCTTTGTGTAAAGACTTGAAGGACTAACCATAACTGAGAGGATTCCAATTAGAGAGAAGAACAAATAAAAGGCCCTGAGGCAGGAGCATGCCAGGCAGGCCCTCGGAAGAGTGAGGCTCCCTCTGTGGCTGAAATGGCGTACAGGAGTGAATGAAGTCGGAAAGGGAGAGTGGGACAATAATATCTAGGGCTTTGCAGCAACTTTGTTTGTTTGCTTGTTTGTTACTCTGAATGACATAGAAGCCCCCTGGAGTGTTTTACGTGGAGAAATGATTTGGCTTAATTTTTAGTAGGATCAAGCTGAGTGTTTGGGGGCTAATAGACAGGTGAAGGTAAAAGGCAAGAACCGGGAAGTGGGTCAGGAGGCCTCTGTGACAATCCGGGCAATCCAGGGGGATTACCTTGCTGCACAGCTCCAGGAAGCAATATTCACTGGAGCCTCTGTGAATGGTGTCTTCTGGAATAGGCAGTGAATTATAACCCAATAGCTAAAGTTAAATGCGTCGCAGGTGAGATGGATCGGGTCAGGACAGATATAACAGGAGTGATGAGAAATGTTTATTCTAGATAGTTTGATGGCACAGCTAATACACTTTGCTGCCACCGTATAAAAAGACTCGAGAATGACTTCAAGGCCACCTATTCATCTTGTGTTAGTAGTACTTGTGGGACCAGATGCCATCCACCAAGAGAGTAAATTCACATTTATTTTTAACTCATTATCTTTTGAAGTTCCAGAGTCTGCAGAGTTTGTTTTCATTTGTTTGTTTAAGATACAAGGTCACGAAGAACAGAAAATCTTGTCCTATAAATATCTACAATTTAGTTTGTTGGACCAAGTCATATTTGAAGAAACCAAATTAAACAATAAATATGTAAAAATATTGTATAAAGTAAAACTGTTGTAACAAGATTAACAATTGTTCTATAGCTAGATCCCTAGGGAAACTGTCCATTTGGTACGTGCGTGCATCCTCATAAGTGGATGCGTCTGTGCATGCAGAGGCTGAAGGCTCATGCCTTCTATCCCTGTCCACCTTGTTTTTGGAGACAGGATCGCTTCATTGAACCTGGGTCTCTCTGATTGCCTAGCCCGGCTGCCTGGTAAGTCTGGGCTCCTCCCGTCTCTGCTGCCCAGCGCTGGGATCATAGACGTAAGCCGCCCCACCAGCTTTTCACGTAGCTGCTGGGAACCCAAACTCAGGCCCTCATGCTTTCACAGCGAGCACTGTACCCAGTGAGGATCTCCCCAGCACCCAAAGCAGTCCAGTTTTTTAATAATTTTACGTTTGTCAAGACAGGCCCTCATCGCTGATTGCTGTACCCCTCTAGTCTTTTCGATGAGTTACCCACAGCTTTCTGTTAAGGGCATGAATTGTGTTTCTCCGTCCGTGGCGGGCTACTGCCTCTGTCGCTGATGCATGGAGGCTTCACCTCTAGTGGTTTGTGTGGAAATTTACAATATTACCTTGGCTCTTTCTGGCCAGCTTCTTATCTATCAGTTTTTGTACCTCGGACCTTACAGGTGGCTTGTGAGGACTTTAGAGATCTTGTGGCTTCCTAAGACATTTCTCACCCACATCCTCATAGCTTTTCTTGCCACTTCCTGTTTTGTGGGTTTCACTAACAATACAGCCTTCCTGAGAATAAAGTGTGATGGCTTGTAACGACTGTCAGCTTGACGAGACCTAGAACCACTTAGAGAAGGAGCCTCTGCCCATGCCAGTAGGAGATTTCTTTTTTCCTTAATTAGGTTAATTCAAATGGGAAGAGCCATTCCAGATGCCAGGCTGAACAAAAGGAAGGAGCAAGCTGGCCACGTTCACCTCCGCTTTGGAACTGTGGAGCTGCCTCAAGCTCCCTCCTGACGTGATGGGTTACACCCTGGAACTAGGATCCAAAACAAAACCTTCCTTTCTTAAGTCATTTTTTTTCTGACTGTTTTATCACCACAAGAGAAAAGTACCTCATAATCTATGAAAAGCCATTTTGCAGGGTTTTTGATCGCGCCGTGAGCCCCGAGAATGACTCTATTGGCAATGCCCACCACTGCGTTTTTCATTTGATTCATTTTTTTTCACTTATGATATTTCTTACGTGCTTTGTTTTTATATTTTTAGTATGTAAATCTCTGTAAAGATTTATTGATTTTATTTTATATGTGTCAGTGTTTTGCCTGCATGTTTTATGTGTACCATATGTGTGTGTAGTACCTGCAGAGGCCAGAAGAAGGCAACAAATCCCCTGGAACCAGAGTTACAGAGGGTTGTGGGTGCTGGGTCCTTTGGAGGAGCAGTCAGTGCTCTTAACCATTGAGTCATCTCTCCAGTTTCTGTTTTTGTATTTTGTTTGTTTGGTTGGTTGGTTTTTTTGAGACAGGGTTTCTCTGTGTACCCTTGGCTGTCCTGATCTCACTTTGTAGATCAGGCTGGCCTCAAACTCATAGAGCCTGCTTCTGCCTCCCAGAGTTCTGGGATTACAGTTGTGTGCCACCAGGCCC
>REGO01000081.1:5021578-5160448 GCA_010120015.1 Rhombomys opimus | reverse complement strand
TGCTTTTTGCATTTTTATGCTCTGATTTGTTACATTAGTTGGCTTGGATATTTCTTCTGGATATTTTTGGGGTGGGATCAGGAATATTTTTTGGAGCAAGCCTGCTCTTGAATGCTCCATCTGTAGGACCACTCAGGAGAAAACCAATTGCTTTTGGAGATTACTGCTGTATCACCTCTCTCACCAGGAACTGCACAAGTGAGACTGCTTGCTTTTCTTCACACTCCTCCTTCTCCTCTTTCTCTGTCTCCTCACAGAAACTTTGAATCTGAGCTGAGGGGTCTCAGTCTCAGGTAGCATTTGCTGGTGTTGTGTGTCATGATGTGCGTGTAGTGGTGTAATGCCAGTTGCTCCCGCTGTGTGTTCAGAACCAAAGCTGTAGTGAAGTCAAAAGTACGACACAGGCAAGCACTGCCAGAAACACACCAGATTCATCCCATGTTTGATTTTTAATTAATTTTTGGATCTTGTGTAATTAGGAACCCTTTACTTTGCCAGGCTTCTTACAGTCCCCACAATTAGTTAAACAATCCCACGCAGGATAACAAGCCAGAGTTTAAGAAGCTGTGGGACAGCTGAAGGTCAAAGCTGTGCTGGAGAGCCAAGGGGAGTAAGGTTTTCAGACCTGTGACACTAGGCATTACTGGCTGTACCCAGGGTGGTTTCCCTGGTTCCCAACTCTGAATGTTGACACTTGTGAATAATCCTCTCTTCTTGAAGGACATGTGTGGCGGACTTCTGAAGCACAGCTATGGCAAACCTGAAAGGACACCACTCTCTAGCTAGTAGGTATTTACTTGGAGATGGCAGAGACACTCTAAACTGACTTGCTAAATCAGCTACATTAGGGATATCCCCTTTTGTCAGGACCTTCAAGTCCTCTAGAAGCTGAGGCCAGTCTCCAGGCAACAGGAATCCAGGGCTCTCAGTTCTTTAATTGCAAGAAGATAAGTTTTGTCAAAACCCAGTTAGCTCAGGCGTCAAGATTTCGGATAAACACACCGCCTGATTGGTGCTTACGGACGGTGAGACTGTCAGAGGCCAGTCTGTATTACATAAGGAGAGACAAAACAGGGTGAGGAGGAGAAAGAGTTACAGAAACCCTGACATGATAAATGTGTGCTTTAAAGTGTTAGTAGTAATTGCTACACAACTCAGAAAGCTAAGTTACCACACTCTCTTGATTGATTTACTCTATGCTTGGAGCACAGTTGAAGCAGAAATGTGGAATACCAGAGCCAAAGAGAAAGACAACTATTGTGATTTTTCCTCCCAGCCTCAATCTCCCAGAATAAAGATTCATGAGAATCAAAATATTATTTACAAATAGCTAGGCCATATAGCTAAGCTCTTCTTTAACTGGCTCATAACTTAAAATAACCCACTATGCCTATCTACATTTCAGTATGCAGCTGGTTACCTGTGCTCAGGTACCATCTGTTCTATTCACATCTTTCCAGGTGAATCTCCTGCACCTGGCTCTATCCCAGAATCCTTTCTGTCTGCCGGATGTTCTGCCTTGTAGTTCTTGCCTTGGCTATGGGACATCAGATTTATTATTGACAAGTGAAGTTTCCATACAGACACAAGATATGCTCTTCACAGATGCCAGGGGAATTTAACAGAGCTGAGTAATTGTTCCACAGAAATCAAGCAGCTGATATAAAAGAGAGAAACAGACCATATTTTGAAACCTTGTGGCTACTGACTACAGTTATCGAGTCAAACATTGCAGACTCAATTTCCAGCACTGGAGAAAAGTCTAACAAAGCTTAGTTTCAGATTAGAGTCTAACCCCACCAACTTTTCACAATAGTTTAAATGGAATGGGTAAGATAATTCAGGTCACCGTATTAAAAACCCAGACTCCAGGCAAAAGACTTATCAAAACTTCTTCAGTCCCCGAGCTTGTGGGGGTTTTGCTCACCAAAGGGGATTTACATGCACTAGAACCACAATTATGCATATTTGTCTGAGAAGCATCTTAGAGAACTTGGGTGAGTTCCATCTGATAGACTCAAGGTCACTATTGTGATAAGAAGATGAGGTGGGACTCATCTCATTAAATTGTAAAATGTTTTTTCTATTTATACTGTACCGGTGCCTGCTGTCCCTCTGTGCCTTTGAGTAGTTTCTATCAAGTGAATCCTTAAAAATGGTGGTGTTAGATTCACTGGGCAGATTGGATTCACTGGGCCACAGCTCGGTGGAGAAGCCGCTTGCTGTTAAAACATGAGGACTGGAGTCTGGATTCACAGAATGGGCCTGAAAGCTGAGCAGTGTGGCTGCTGCCTGTGCTCACAGTACACAGGGATGCACATTCCCTGAGGAAGTCACTCGCCAGGCCAGCTGGTTCAGTGGCTGTGGGCTCAACATGGGAACATGCACACACACACATGCACACACGCACACACACACATGCACACGGACTTGCAGTGTTACCACTGCCACTCACAGAAAATATGCACTGAACGTATGGCCTTTTATAGCATCGTGACATTAGAAAATTTGTTGTTTTTTTCTTTAAATGAGAACATATGATCCTGAGGATTGGCATCTTTTGTCTTATTTATTTATTTGTGTGTATATGTGTGTATGAGAGTAAGAGCACAGCTTGTGGGCCCAAGGGATTGAACTCTGGTGGACAGTCTTGACTACAGGGGTCCTAACCTGCTGGCTTGGCTATCTCACATGGCCACCATATTATTTTCAGTGCTGGGGATCAACACAGAGCCTTGCTCTCAAGAGGTAAACATTCCCATACCCAGCTTTATGAGAAAGGGTCTCCGGCTTTATGAGATGGGGCAGCTATGTAGCTCAGGCTGGCCTGGAACTTGCTCTCTGGCCCAGGTTAGCCTCAAACTCCAGATGTTCCCATCTCACTCTTGCTGAGTACTTGGACCCCAGGTATTTGCTGTCATACCCAGCTTTGTCTTTTTCTCCCTCCAGAACATACTTTTAAAAGTTAATTTTTAACATTAACTTACAATGTAATGGGTTTCATGATGGCAGTTTTCATGCACAGTTGTCAGCATACCCAGTCCTCATTTGCTCTCCACCCCCACTGCCGTCCCTCGTGTCCACTGACCCCCTTCCGTCCCCTCCTCCCACAGTCCTAACAGTCCTCCTCCTCCCACCTAACAGTCCTCCTCCTGCTTTCGTACACATGCATTCCACTAGCCCCCCTGCCCTCACGAAGATTTTTTCTCTCATAATCACCAGTGCGCACACACACACACACACACACACACACACACACACACACTCATGCATATATCTATATGTAAGTTTAGGTTTCACATGTGAGAGAAGACACATAGTATGAGTTTGGCTTATTTTGTTTAACATGATTTTCCTGCAACTGTCATATCATTTTTCTTTATAGCTGAATAAATTTTATGTATGTATATGTACCATATAATATATATATGTAACATTATGTATTTGTATTATACCTATCTATCTATCTAATCTATTTATCTAGGCATGCTGCATTTTCTACCTATTGTGAGTTGTTCAGTGTGGATGTGCAAATATCTCTATGCTATGTTGACTTAAGAGTCCTTTGGGTAAATACTCTTGGTTGGGTTGTATATCTGATGCCCAACCTCCTTCTTCTTTTTTTTTTTTTTTTTTTTTTTCCCTGACGGGGTCCCACTGTGCAGCTCAGGCTGGCCTTGAGCTTTCAGAGACTTTCCTATCTCAGGCACCAAGTGCTGGGATTACAGGCACAATTCACTGAGTGTGCAGATACTTGAGGAGGCCAGAATAGACCACCAGATTCCTTGATGTGGGATTTTCAGGCAGTTTGAGCCATCCCATCTGGTATTTGGAACTGAACTCCCTTTGCAACATTAGCAAACACTGTTAGCCATTTCTCCAAACTCCTTTGTTGTTTTAAAACAAATCCCAAAGGTTTGATTTTCACCAGTACTCAGGAGCCAGGTGCTGTGGTAGAAGCTTACTAGCTCAGAGAGGCAAAAGAAAGCACCCAGCTGACCTTCCTCCTCAGCTGACATCCCAGAAAGAGAAAGCCCTTTCTTCTTCTCCACCCTCCTGTTTATTTAGGCTCACTCCCTTTTGACTGGTTGCTTGCCCTACTGCTTGATCTACGATTGACTTTATTTAGCTCTTGGATTAAAGGTGTATGCTAGGGCTGAGCCACACCACAACCAGAAACAAGTTGTTTGTTTGTTTTTTTCAGTTTACATCTGAGGATTCACAATGTGATTAAATATCCTGCAATACTCCCAGCCTGCCTGCCTTCCTTCCTTCCTTCCTTCCTTCCTTCCTTCCTTCCTTCCTTCCTTCCTTCCTTCCTTCCTTCCTTCCTTCCAGTTGGGAGCAGGGGCTCATGCCTTTCACCTCAGCACTTGGGAAGCAGAGGCAAGAGGCCATCTGTGAGTTCCAAGCCAGTCTGGTCTACACAGCAAGTTCTCAAGTTATACCCTGTTTCAAACAAGGTTTCTCTTACTTATAATTATTAATAACTGTAGCAAAAATGCCAAGTAGGCTTTTAGTAATATTGTAGCTAAGCAAGGCAGCATTTTTTACCAGCTTCTCTTAACTTTCTTTGGTTTTGATTTTGGAAAATGGGAGCCAGTCGAGTACCCATGCACATTTGTAGTTTAGCATTTCTTTTTAATGTTAAAATGATTCAAGTGATAGCGATCAAACCTATTATTTTGAACTTTCCTGTTAAACAAAATTACTTGCCCAATTTGTTTTTGTTTTGAAAAGCTGATCATCAAATATTTGCTTTGCTATCTATATAGAGTTCACCTTACAAATTGTTCTGTGGCAAGGTAAAATAAATAAATAAACATGTTATTGGAAAAGAACCAAGCACAATCACAATACTTAAGGTGTATCTTCTTGTGGCAGGCTCGCAACAGCATGGGCAAACCAGTTTGTCTTGTTCCAGTGTTGGGGAAATACCCAAGGCTCATTCTCATCAGTCAATCCAAGTGCAAACTAGAACAACTTAGAATTTTGTTGTTTTTGAAGAGGGTGTAATTAAGTCACTCTAACTATCTATTACTTTAACTAATTTTTTAAAGTTGAAAATATTTAAGATCTACTTTTTTAGGAAAATTGAAATATACATGTTAACCATGACCATGTGTTGTGCAACAAACTGCTACATTTATTCTTTCAACCTCAAAGTGGTATCTCTGACCACCTTCCTGCTCAGATTTCTTCACCTCCAGCCTCGGTTATGTTCCATTCTGCTTGTATTTTATGAGAGATTGAGAATTTAGGCCAGGTGGTGGTTCATGCCTTAATGCCAGCCAGGTTGAGGTGTTCTTTCTTTCTTTCTTTCTTTCTTTCTTTCTTTCTTTCTTTCTTTCTTCCTTCCTTCTTTCCTTTCTTTTTTCTTTCTCTCTCTCTTTTCTTTCTTTCTCCCTTTCCTTTTCCCTCTTTTCCTTCCTTCCTTTTCCTTTTTTTTTTCTTTTTGAGACTGAGTCTCACATTGCCCAGACAGGCCTTGAGCTGCCAATGAGAGATGAGGCTGGCCTTGAACTCCTGATCATCTCTCTACTCCAAAATGCTGGGATTACAGTGTTGCTCCATTGTGCCTGCCTCCATTGTAGAGAGCTGAAATCAGAAAAGTGTAACAGGAATTTTCTTGTCACTAATTGTTTTATTTATTTATTTATTTATTTATTTTTTTGTATTTCCCTTCCCCTGTGTCCTTTCTGTCCTCCAACCATACCTTTCTGGTGAGTAACTTTCTGAGAGAGCTCTTAGCAGTTCACAAATACTTAGTAAGATCTGTGATCAAGTTTCTTTTCCAGTCACCGACTGAGTTACATTTTCACTTTTGCTTTGTGAAATAACTTTTGAAATTTATTTGTAGGCAAAAAAAAAAAAAAAAAAAAAAAGTTTCAAGTGGAATAAAATCTTCATCAAATCAAGACAAACCCACAAGTGATTAAGGCTTTTGTCTTCCTTTTTCCTGACTCAAAGAAAGGTGACTGGAAACTTAAAAAAGGACACGGTAATGTAAGGCGGTCCCTATCCTGTAGTTCTCTCTGAACTCGGCGGGGATTGAAATGCTGTTGGGACCCACCAAAAGACTTAATTACACGCACACACACCAAGACTTTCAGTGTTTTAGGGAGGCCTGGAACGGGGGTAGCCTCGAAACGCCTCAAGTCCTGGAGGCCAGGGCCCTATCCTGGTCGACCTTTAACCTCTGAAAGGCACCAAGTTTGGAAACGGAACCCTGTTTGTTTACTCCGAGGGGCTGAGGGATCGCGGCGCGGCGGAAGCCGGCGCCTCCATCGGTGCGGGCGGCCGGGAGTCGGTTGGTCCGGGGGAGCGAGGGGTCCGCTCCCGCCCGCCCGCCCGTGAAGGCGGCCGGCAACGCTCGGCCTCTGCGGACGGCCAGGGCGGCGGGGAGGCGAGGCGCGGCTCGGAGAGGAGCTCGGCCTTTCCGAGGGCGACCGGGGGCGGCGCGGGGCACCTCCGCGCCCGGGGAGCGCGGGCTCCGCCGCGCCGGGGCCCCGCGGAAGCGGCGCGGCGACTCCCCCGGGCCGGCCGCGGCCCTCCCGCCCCGGCGGAGCCGCGGTGGATTGTGGGCAGGGGGCTGCGGCGGCCTGGCGGCGGCCTGCTGCGCGCTCTCCGCCGACCTAGCCGCGCCGGGCCGGTGGCGTGAGGCGCGGCGGCGGCGCGGGGAGCCGAGGCGCCGGGGGCGGTGGTCGCGGCGCGGCGGCGGCGGCCCCCCTGGAGGCCGGGGATGTGGGAGAGGCGGCGGCGGCAGCAGCGGCGGAGGCGGCGCTGCGGACCGGAGGGAGACCGCTGGCTGACGGGACACCCGGGCGAGACGTGAGGGGCCCCCGCCGCGGCCGCGCTGGGCTCGAGAGGGCGGCCCTGTGCTCCCGGGCCCGCTGGCCAGCAGGCGCGGGGCGGAGGCGGGAACCGGGCCCGGGCCCGGCGCGCAGGGCGGCGGCGGCGGCCGCGGAGCTGCAGTCTCGGCGCGACGCGGAGGGATGGAGGCGGCGGTGCACTAGGCCTCGTCTGGGGCGGCCGCCCGGGACCGCAGGTAGGTGCGGGCCCCGCGCCTCGCGGCCGCCCTCCCCCGACCCGCGGGCCCCTGGGGCCGCGACCCCACCCCCTCCGTGCCCTCGGGGCCCGGAGCCGGCCGGGTTTCGGAGCCGGTGGCCGCGCCGAGGCTTCCGGGCCCCCGGCTGCCACCGCTTCCTCCTCGGCACTCCCGGGCACCGGGGCCGGCAGCTGTGCCCAGCCCCTGCCGGCGCCCGCGGGAGCCGCCCTGGCCCCCTCCCGGATCCGGGATCGGGAACTTCCATCGCTCCCCGCAGACTCGGAGCCCAAACTTTCCCTCCGTCGTTCCGGCCAGGCCCTTAGCCCCCTTCCGAGCCCTGAGGAGTGGAAACTGAAATCCTCGGGAGAACACTCGCCACGGAAGAATCCGCCGTTCCGCAGTCTGGCCTTGTAGTTTAAATTGTTTAGGCTTTCTTTTTCTTTCTTTTTTTTTCCCCGTTCAGTCTTGCTTCCTACTGTCTGCAGGGATTCGGAGGATGGCCCTCCCTGTTGTTCTTGGGTTGTTTGGGAACTTTTGCCTGACCATTATAATTAGCCACTTGCCCTGCTCATGTATGGGTTTTTTGTTGTTAATATTGGCCTATTAGAGTTGTAAAATGTTCTTTAAAATTTCCATTTCCATTTTACCAACTTTAGTTTTTGCTTTTTTTATAGAGACTTCTTTTACTTTCGAAGAATTAAATTGGAGTGTTTCTGTTTTCTAATTGGTTCTGTTTCTGGTTTCTTCAAAATCAGGCCAGTCTGTTTACACGTTCGCCGGGTATCATGATACATTATTTGTGGGATATGGAGATAACGTGAGCTGAGGATTTTGATGGACATTCAGTTTTGTAAATGGTTTTATCAAGAGTACTTGGATTTCCTAGCAGTTAGGATGGAACAGATGGTATGATGGGATTTGTTTGACGGTATTAGAGTGGGTTAGGTTTCCTAGAATTGGGTATTGATGCTCTACACCGGTCATCATTAGGTAAAATTCATCACTGTATTTGATAGTTGTGGGTTATATTTTTTCCTGTGATTTGGTTAGTTTTTAAACTGCGTTCTGGCAACCTTAGATGTGTTACACTTCCAGTCTGTTCACAGTAAAACTGTAAACACTATCCGTGTTTTGTTGTTGATACTCATATAATTTGTTCTTGTGGTATTGTTACTGCAGCATTTGGCTTTCTGAAATGTTTCTCATTGTTTTCAAAATTATAACTGGCAAAGTTACCTACAGTTTACTAGGAAAAAGGATTAAATTTGCATGTGTTTATGTTTTGGAAAAGTTTAATTTTGTTTCTGAATAGAGTTTTTATTATAATCAGATCCTATATAACCCATAAAAGAACAGTTTACAGAACATGTTCTTTTTTTTTTTTAAAGATTTATTTATTTATTATTTATACAGCATTCTGCCTGCATGTGTGCCTGCGCATTGGAAAAGGGCACCAGGTCTCACTATAGATGCCTGGGAGCCACCATGTGGTGCTGGGCATTGAACTCAGGACCTTTGGAAGAGCAGCCAGTGTTCTTAACCTCTGAGCCATCTCTCCAGCCTACAGAACCTATTCTTAATCACACTTCTTTTCTTGTTAATAAAGTTGGCTATAACTTTTTTTTTTCTACTCTTTTTAAAAAAGACACCTTTATGGAGTTAACATGCTGTAAAGTTCACCCACTTTAACCCAATGGTGTTTTGGTTTTATGTACTTTTTAAGCTGTGCTAAAGTTGTAATCCAAGGCCTTGTGAACACAGGGAAGGGGTCCCAGCACAGGCTACATTCTATACAGTGCTGAGTATATTTACTATGGGAGCATCACCAGTATATTATTTTTGAACACCTTCTCCTCAGCCCATTTGTACCCATTAGCAGTCACCCCTCATTTTCTCACCTCACCCCCACCGGCCTCCAGGCAGCCACTAAATCTACTTTTTATCTCAACATTTGTGTAATGTGGGCCTTTCATATAAATGATGTGGAATCTTAGCTTTTTAAAAAATTATTTTAAAATCAATTTACATAATTGAAAAATTTGGGTCAGGAAGTATGCTGCTGGTACTCAGAATTAAAAACAAAAACAACGAATATTGTAAACAACTGATAGACTGGTTGTGGAGAAAGAAGAAAAAAAAAAAAAGCATGAATCACTTCCGTGACTTTAAGTATTGAAGAGCTGAGGGTCAGTCAGTGAAAAGTTGGAGAACTATTTTTGCCACTGAATACTGGAATATCAAGTTGTAAAAGACCTTAGAGGTCTTTGTTGGCATACTTCTTGCTTGCCTCAACATAGCAGAAAGCAGAAGAAATCTGAAGGGTAGAAACTTACTTAAATCTCCAGGATCCTGGGCCCAAGAACTATGATGTGCTTCTGTGAAGTGATGAAAATGCTGTGTAGGGATGAGCTGGATAGTGGAATTGCCTGTATTTTTGTGTGTATGTATTTGACTGCGCGCTATTAGAACTGAGCAAGAACTGGACGTTCCTCCAGTGTTAGGGACAAGTACTGACCGAGGTTCTATGCAGACAAAATCTATGTTTTCAAAACTTTGAAAATGCTTTACAGCAGGACAGATGTTATTTTGAAGCTATTTTAAAGTCAGTTTACTTTTTTTTTTTTTTTTTTTAAATTTTGTCCAGGGAGTAAGCAGCTGACCCCAGATAAAGGGATATTGTATAAAACTGACAGAGTATTGGGTTTTGTCAGTGTGAAGTCTGGAGAAGGAAGAAAAAAAGCATGACTGGCTTCAGAGACTTTAAGAGTTAATGTGGTGAGCTGAGGTCGGTGAAAAGTTAGATCAGATCTTACATTGCTAACATCGTAACCAAAATCTACAAACAGTGTAAAAAAAAATTGTAATTAACAACGGCATTTGGAGGCTTCCTTTAGTTTGGGGAGGGGTTGTTTGTTTATTTATTTGTTTTTTGAGACAAGCTTTCTCTGCATAGCCTTGGCTGTCCTGTAGACCAGGCTGGCTTTGAGCTGACAGAGCTCTGCCTGCTTCTGCCTCCCAAGTGCTGGGATTAAAAGTGCTCCCCAGGGCGACTTTCTTTTCTAGAGTTCCAGAGTCCCAACATCTAAAACAGGGCCACTCCAAGAAGGATTTTGATCCTTACAATAACATCTAATGAAGGATGTTAATAACTTTTATGTAATGCATAGGACAGTCTGCACCACCACCAAAAGATTGAATCAAAATATTAATAGCACTGTTTAAATCTGTGATCTATATGATTCTGGAAAGGTCTTGATCTATTGCTTTGGAGTCCCTTTGGATATTGTTTAGTGGATTAGAGAAATATTTCATTCATCTAGCAATTCTCTTTATCAGGGGAAGCAGTAGAGGGCAAAGCAAAAAGCAAGAATTTGATGTAATGTAGATATATTTTGGTCTTCAAATCTGAAGAAAAATAACCTTTTGGGGGCTAGAGAAGTGGACTAGTAGTTAAGAGCTGTTCTTCTAGAGGATCCCTGTTCAATTCCTAATAGCTAAAGCTGTCTAATTCCAGTTCCAAGGGTCTCATCTCTTCTGGCCTTCTTGGACAAGACACACAGACATATATGCTGGCAAAACACACACATAAGATGAAATACCTTAAAAAAAAAACTATACTCTTTCCCTTTAAAATGTCAGCCTTACATTACTATAAATTTCAACTACTGTATTTTGAATTGTTGATTGTTATTGGATAGGTTTCGAAATTAGAAATGAATATATGATACTGTCTTCTTTAGTGAGACTGATGCTACCTTTATACCCCCAAATCCCTACCCCCTGGTGACTGTCAAGAAAGAAGCTAAATGTTTAAATATTTTGTGTAAGTATGTATGTAGTAAATGTCAAGAAGTTTTCATATTTTGTACACAAATGTCATTACTACTACTACTGTAGGTCTCACTTGTGACTCTTAATGTTTTTAATTTTTAAGTCAATGAAAATTTAAATTAATCTTTAGAGACAGGATTTCCCTATATAGTTCTGGCTGACCTGGAACTTACTTTGTAGATAGGCTGACTTTGGACTTGGCTGTGATCCTTCTCTGCTTCCTGAGTACTAGGAAGTCTGTGCCACTGTGCTTGGCTTTTAGGTGATGTTTTTAACAAGCAAAATTGATGATGAAAGATGATAGGATCATCTTTGTTACTTACTATCCATGTGACTTTAGAGAGATTATTAAGTGTTTTTGGGCTTCAATTTTTTCTTTTTCATCTAGAAAATAGTGAGTGTGATTGGTAGTTGCTGTGTTAGAAGTTACTGTCATGTGAAGGAAAATGCTGTGGTCTGAAGAGCCGAATAGTTCAGTAGGGAAAGCATTAGCCTGGTGATGCTTTGTCAGCTCTAACATACACTGTGAGAGTTGTTTCAAAAAGGACAAATTAGAAAGGGATATACAGAACTTACCAAAAGCAGTATAGAGGTAGCAACATAGTGAATAATGACTGACAGCTCCTAGGAGAAGAGAAATATTAAGTCAGTCTCTCACTCTTACTCCCTCTGCCTTCCTCTTTCCCTCCCTCAAAAGAACCATTTAATATATCAGCATAAACGATGTATTCCTTGCTCTAGGGACTGACTTCAGTAGCACCTGAGGTTGCAAGATTTCTGTCTGCCTTTTGTCTGCTCTTTTCTCTGATATCCCCTGTGCAGTGGTGGGTATGGGTCCCATTCAGTGGAGTGGGCCTTCTTTCAATCTAGGCCATTGTCACCATTGTCAGTCAAAGGGCTAATGGCTGACTTGGTGTTGATGTTAATAGATTTGCACAAAATCAATGTCCAGCTAATTATTTGTCTCTGTGTGTGTGTGTGTGTGTGTGTGTGTGTGTGTGTGCGCGCGCGCGCGCGCGTGTAGCCTTGGCTGTCCTGGACTCACTTTGTAGACCAGGCTGGCCTCGAACTCATCAATTCTCCTGCCTCTGCCTCCCAGAGTGCTGGGATTACAGGTGTGTGCCACTGTGCCCAGCTTTATTAGTATTCTTGAAAGCCTATATAATCATGGTTAAATTTTAGCTTCAGTATTGAGATTATTGTGAGCAGTCCTGTATGTGATAAGCAATTAGGTTGGAAGTACTTTCTGACTGGTAGGTTCTCCTTGTGGGTGAATCTTCACTTCAACTATACCATTTACAAGTATCAGCCCTAAAATTTTTTAAAAACTGGGAAGTATTCTTAGAATATGAAACATTTAAGAATTTTGTGGGCAAACCTTAAGAAACAAACTCAAAAGTGAGATTAAAGAAACCATGGGGGTTTACTTACGGTAAAGGGAGAGTACTTACGGTAAAGCACCCCTTGGTACTTGGCTTCCATCAAACCCATCTTTGGTAGGACATTGTAAGTATGGTAATTTTTTTCTTGTATGTAACAGTTATAAATTTGGGGAAATCAAGTTAGTTGTTTTTTTTTGTTTTTTTAAAGCAGGGAGACTTTAACTCAGTCATCTTTATTGACCTTCCTCCATCCTTCGTATTTTTCCTAAATTTAAATCCAAAATCGTATTTAAGAAGTTAGAACTGTGCAGCTCTCAGTGGGGTTGTGGATCTCAGCTTTATAATCTTAAATTACAAATAGGCGCTGTGAAAGATCACTGTGTGAGTTAGCTACTTCAGATTCGGAACACACTTGTTTAACATTGCTGCTGTGTGCACTTCACACCACACACTCAGCCCCACTCATCTCCCTCTCCTCTTACACCTGCGCCCCACCCTTGCAACCCTTCCCCCAACACAGAGAGAAAGCATCTTAATTGTGGAAGCTGTAGTGTGCCACAGCGTGTCCCACAGTATCACAGTCTACCATTTGTCCACACTCCTTTGCTTGCAAATGGTCGTTGCAACGAGTAGTTAGTCTGGTAGCTGGTTCTGCTACTGTGTTGATACTGGAATCTCACTGGAACGCCCCTCAGATATCCTGTTGTTGCCTGTGTCATGGAGATCCTGTAGTTTTGGAGCTATAGGACTGGACCCTTCATGCACTCCAGCCATTTATCAATGGAGTAGATGTTGGGGTGGGCCAATTCAAAGCCCTGGCTCTGGGTCGGAGAGGTATCTGAGCTGCTCAGCCCACTGGTTCACTGCAACCCCTGTCACCAGGGCCAGCTCTTCTCTGCTGCCCAGGCATGGTGCAGGGGTCACTTTACCGAGTGTTGCGGCCTATGGAGACGTGGCCAGTTCTCCCATTCTCATCGTGCTGGGGTCAGTTCTGCCTGCCGTAGATGGTGAGGGCTAAGTGTAAATGCGTATTTTCCTCCTTGTCCCCAGCTCCCAAAATAATGACTCTGAGGCTTAAATGCATTTACAAAAGCCTAGGCCAGTATAGCTAGGCCTGTTCCCTGATTTGCTCATAACTATTCCCATTTATTCCATTCTCAGTTGTGCCATATGGCTGGTTACCTCTGCTTAGTTTTATATGGCCATCTTCTTCAAAATCACAGGGTGATCTCCTGTCTTTGTTCATCTCTCTCTGGAATTCTCATCTCCTTATTTTCTGCCTTAGCTAACAGGCCATAGCTTTTCAGGTGATGCTTCCGTACAGACACAAGAGATTCCTTCTACAGATGAGGGAGGGGAGGAGGGCATCGCTCCCTCTCCGTCCGAGCTACCGCCCAGCGGACAGGAGGCAGGGACAGCTCTCCCACACTCATGCTTTTGGGGTTGGCTTACCCACACCTCCCATATCCAGGGCCGTCTCTGCTGTGCTGCCCAGGTGAGCGGCAGGGCAAGCTCTTCCTAGTGCTGCAACAGGTGAGGAGTAGGGCCTCCTCTTCTGCCTGCCATTGTAGGCAAGGGGTGAGTGGGGGCAATCATCTCTCCCTTGCCCATGTCAGCACAAGGCAGACCAGTTGTGGGGCCAGTGCTCCCCACACTTACATCCTTGGGGCTGCCTCATCCCATCTCAGCCATTCAGGTCAGCTCTACTGTGCTGCCCAGGTGAGGGGCAGGGCAAGCTCTCATGACCTCATGGGGTCAACTCTTCCTTCCACTTTCTGCCTCTCTCCTTTCAGCTACCTACTGACTCCCATGTGACACAGCAGCCACACCTGCAGTGCTTCTGTGGGCAGGGTCAGAATATATTTCTTGTTGAAAGTAGTAGGATGTTTGCTCAGTGTAGCTTGTTTTACTGGCTGGAATGGAGGGATTGCTTCTTTGCTAAGAAAAATATAGTAAATCACACTGATGAAAATGTGCACTGCATTACCCTTAAGGAAGAGTCTAGTCCAAGTCTTACAGAATTTTATTTTTTCTAACGATCACATGTGAATTATTCCTGTCACTTAACAGAACATAGACATAGCCATGCTTTGTGCTCCAAGTGCTAGGGATAGGGACACTGAGGCATTTGGACTATACGCTTATGTAAGCTTAGGTTAAAAGTGTTCATGGGCAACCTGGACTGCTTAATGAGACTATCTCAAAAAGAACCATCCCGGTTTTTTTTTTAAAGGAAAGATAAATAATAGTTGTAAGAGTAAATTTATTTTTTAATTGAAGAGACTGGTGTAGAAACAGAACATGGGATTTAGATCAGAAAGTCTAAATTCAAATCCCGTGGTTGTAATTACTTACGTAAATATTTTGAAACCAATTTACTTCTGAACCTATTTCTTTTACCATGTAATAGAAATTGTAAATGCACTTTGGAGGTTGTTTTGAAGATCAAAATCTGAATGGAGGCAATCAATTATGAGCTACATAGTATTTAGTAAAATACTGATGATGGTGGTATAAATTTTTTTGCTGTTTTTATATTGCTTTTCATGACATTCTTGTTTTCATTTATAATACACATCTCATTTCTTTCGTGATGTAAGACTTTAGAAAACTCTTAGACCTAGTTGTAGGAGTGAAGCAATCTAGTTTTTGCCTTTGTCCCAGCTGATCTCTTTCCTAACTCTCCCCAAGGTGAGAACACAGGAGTAGGATGTGAAGCGACTACCTCTTCTAGGTCAGTTGCTGGGTTGTTCCCTAGTCCTCTGGAGAGCTCAAGTTGGAGCAAAAGCCTGAAGTGCTTATGCTTGCTGCTGATTTATTTATTCTCTCTCCTTCCTCTTTTCCTGGTTTATCATTGCTTCCCAATACTCTACCTCTTCTTTTTATAGGCATTGTTCTATGATTTGCTACTTTTCTTTCCTTGGTTTTTGCTGCTTCTTACCTACATACCCGCCCTTTACCCTCAGTCTTAAGACTAGAACTAAACAAAGAAGTGGAAGTCCATGGTGTTAAAGTGTAAATGTTTGAATGGGGAAGTATGAATGTTAATCCTTTCTGGTTATTTTAAAACTAAGGTGTATACAATACTAGCGGTAGTAGTTGCAGTTTTATTTTCCCCCCACCAGCAAGGAACGTCATTTATTCTTTTTTTTTTCTTTATTAATTACACTTTATTCACTTTGTATTCCCCCTGTGGTTCCCTCCCTCCTCCCATCCCAATCCCTCCCCTTCCTCCACCCTCTGCTGCTCCCCAAGTCCACTGATAGGGGAGGTCTTCTTTTCCTTCCTTCTGATCCTAGTCAATTAGGTCTCATCAAGAGTGGCTGTATTGTCTTTCTCTGTGGCCTGGTAATGCTGCTTCCCCCTCAGGGGGAGGTAATTAAAGAGCAGGCCAATCAGTTCATGTCAGAGACAGTCCCTGTTCCTATTACAATGGAACCCACTTGGATATTGAACTGCCATGGGCTACATCTGTGCAGGGGTCTTAGGTTATCTCCATGCATGGTCCTTGGTTGGAGTATCAGTCTCAGGAAAGACCACTGTGCTCAGATTTTTTGGTTCTTTTGCTCTCCTTGTGGAGTTCCTGTCCTCTCCAGATCTTACTGTTTCCCACTTCTTTCATAAGATTCCCTGCAGTCTGCCCAAAGGTTGCCCAGCAGTTTTTTTTTTATTGTTTTCCATGTACCAATTATTGTGTTATGAGCTTACAAAAGATACTGAAGTCTTACAACATTCCTTTGTGCTATTTCTTTCTCTAATGAGGACATTAAGATGTCTGGAGGCAAGAAAGCTATCAAGTGTCATACAGCTAGTAAATGCTCAAAGTCTAAGTCTGTATGGCCAGTTTTTAAGCACTGTTTTATGTTTCAGGAAAGATAGAGAGTTGGAATCAAGTTTTAGAGAGTTAAATATTATTATATAAACAAATACATTATGGATTTAGGATTTAACTTTTGAATGGATATGAACCTATGTGAGCTATTGTTAATGGCATGTGTGGCCTTACCTAATTTTTCACAGTATTCATTTGTTCATTTAGTGAACACTCATTAATTTTTAAAATGCTTAGATTTAGTGCTAGGTGTAGTACAGGGTGATCCTTGACACAAATGTAAGTTTTTCTAGAATAATGGGGATGGCAGGAAACAAGCAGATAAGTAAGTCCCATGTAACACAAGAAAGTACAATAAAGTGCAGGAAGTACTAAGTTTGGATAAGAGGATTGAAGGGTGAGGTGATAAATTTAGAACTGGGACAGTCGTTAGGAAAAGTCTGTTGTCCCACTTGGCAGAGACAGAGTCACCGTTAACATGTAGTTGTGTCTCCTCTACGTTGCCACAGGAGGTTTTTACATAATAAGGAGATGGTGCTTTATGCTCTTTTTATAAAACAATCGAGGCTTTTGAAATAGTGGCTGAGCCTTTTTTGGAGATAGGGTCTTCCTGTGTAGCCCAGGTGTGGTCTTGAACTCACTCTATAACAAGGTGATTTAAGTTACAATGCTCTTGTCTTAGCCTCTGTTGTATCAAATGAGGGAATGACCACTGCAAGGTATGGTTGAGGGGGGAGATCGAAGAGAGGAAGAGAAAGATAGCCAAGAGAGAGGGGCAAGAGAAAAGGGGCCAAGAGAGCGTGTATCTGAATGAGAAGCTCGGGGAGGAAAGCCCATGAGCTGGAAAAGTTTAAGATAGATGCAGGGTGGGAAGAGTCAGGACGCCAGCATGGACTCTGAAATGTGTAACAGGCACTTGTGATACTGAGGGAGCCTGAAGGCCGTCATGAACTTTGATAATGGGTGCCACAGATAGCCATTTGTCCTGAGTTTCTTTGGACCTGACACCTAGTAACTGAGATTATAGGCCAGTGCTGGAATTATTTTATTCATATTTTCAAGTATATGTATATTTATTTGGGGGGGGTGTAATCTAGAAATGAAACTTAAAGTAACCTTTTAAAGGAAAAAGGGGAGAAGATGGCATGAATATTTTACAAGGGTGCACAGCACAGCTTTCCAGAGACAAAGCAGCTTGGCAAGCATCTTAAAAGACAGGCCACCTTTTTTGGAAGAGTGTATCCACAGGAAATAAGCATTAAGATGATAAACAAAGATTAATATTAGAGGTTAAGAGTCTTGTGTATCACTTAATGAAATTTGAGATTGGTTTGGGAAGTAATAATTTTTTAAAGTTTTGAGCTGAAGTATAACAGGATTAACCTAAAACTCTACATATAGTAGTTTGGCCTGGAAGCAGAGAGACCGGTTAGAAGTCTGTAGAGTGACAGGACAGGTGATTTTAGATTGACTACTAAGATATCACTTATGAATAGGAGAAAGGAAATTAAGTTAGTGTATTTGCCTAATGCTAAGCATAAAGAAAGACATTTCTGATATTTTCAATATTATTAATACAACTAAGAAAATTAATGATTTCAAAATACCATCTAATATCCAAACCATATTAAAAGTTCCAAGCTTGTCTCAAAGCTATTTTACAAAAACAAGATTTAGTCAAGGATAACTGCTTTTAGTTAACCCATAGGGATGGGGAATAAATTAGAACAAAGCATAATGTCACATGTATGAAAATGCCGTAATGGCAGTTAGCTGTTTTGTGTAGATTTGAAATAGGAAGCAAGAGTAATAAAATGGATGTTTTCCATTAATGTATGTGTAACAGGCAATGTTATGGGAAACTTAGAGTTATCCATAACTACAAATATTTTTATGATATGTTTTCTTTAGGCAGTACCTATTGCATGCAGTGAAGAAGTAAGGAAATAACTTATATCCTGTCTGCGTGATGTTCTGTTTGTAATAAATTGTAGCTGTAGGGAATCGCAGCTAAAGCTTGTACTTAAGGAATTCCAGCTTCTGTATATGGCAGAATTCTTCTGCAGCAGCTGGGGGTGGTGGTGCATGCCGTTAATGCCTCAGGGTAATCTCTGTGAGTTCGAGTCCAGCCTGGTCTATAGGGGCACAGCTAAGACTACACAGAGAAACCCTGTCTCAAAAAACAAACAAATAAACAAAAAAATCTTCTGCAGCATAAACTTTGAAACCTTTTGAAAGTATTTTTTTTTTTTTTTACATATTTGAAGTTATACAATAATGCCATCTTGAGGTAGACTAAGTAATGGTTACAAATTATTTTTTTTCCTGGATACTTATATTTTGTACTGATTAATATTTTACAAATATGTATTTCTTTCCCTCAGGCTTTTACTTTGAAAAATTTAAAACATGGAAAAATAAAATAAGATTTAATATTCTGTTATACTTACTTTGTTTTTACATTTTGTCAGGTTTGTTTTATGTGAATTCTTTGCTTAGTTATTTAAAAGTATATTGCAGATAGTGATGAGATATATTACCTTTAAATACTTCCTTATTCTAATGCTAACCGCAAATATAGTTCTGGTGTTTTCAATATTATTAATACAACTAAGAAAAATTAATGATTTTAAAATACCATCTAATATCCAATCCATATTAAAAATTCCAAGGATGTTGCAAAGCCATTTTATAAAAATAGGATTCAGGCAAAGTTAACTGCTTTTAGTTGTTGCCCCTTTACTAGTTTAGTCTAGAATGACTTGTTACAATTAATAAGTTGCCAGACCAGTTTTCTTATATAATGCCTTATATTTTTGATTTGTTATTTCTCCCTTAAAGGTTTAAACCTTATTCTCCTATTCCTCTGTTTTTCTTGTAAACCAAAAGCTATGTCTTTAGCAGGTAGGTCTGTAACTATGCCTTTAGAGATGCCGGGGTCTGTTTATTTTCTTAGAAGCACCCCTGCTCCCCAGCGCACACTCTGTAGACCAAGCTGGCCTTGAGCTCATAGAGATGCCTCTACCTCCCAAGTGCTGAAACTAGAGGTGTGCCCCTAACACTGGCAGCAGTGTATTTTTACAGTCTTAAGTAGATGGGATGGTTGGTGGGTGGTGTTACTCTACTAAAGGTACTGAGAAAGATAGTTAGGTTTCTCATTTTATGTGTGGGGGGTATTTTGCCTTCATGTATGTTTATTATGTATGTGCAGTACTTGTGGAGGCCAGCAGAGGGCTTTGGATCATCTGGAACTGGAGTTACAGATACGGTTGTGAGCTCCTTTGTGGATGCTGGGAACTGAACTCAGGTTCTCTTCAAGTGCAGCTCATAGCCACGGAGCCATCTTTCCAGCCCCTATTCCATTTGCCCAACTTGTTTTTTTTTTTTTGTTTTTTTGTTTGTTTTTTTTTTTAATTTGTTGTAGCACATGATTTTGGGGGCCTTAAAACAAATAATACTTGTCCTTTAGTCTAGTTGCAATATTGTTTCATCTATAACTTTTCCTGATGATTTTGTGATTACTGTGTGTCATATAGTGCAAATATGTAAGTATAGTGGCGAATCTGTGAACACTTAACATTAGATGATGCTAACCTTACATGTGCACACGCTCATGATTTTTATATGTTTTTGAGGTGCGATCTTTTCATCTGTTTACAGATGAAGAAAGATGCACATGGGTTAAGGAGTTTCATATGGTTATATTGTTGGTGAATGAAGAGATCTGAACCCAGCAAAAAGGACTTAAAATTTATGCAGTAGCCATTTTGGTAGTGTGTCATTATTGAAGTCGTGAATGAATGGCATGACTCATCTTTAATATTTTGGGTATAAGATTATTATGTATTTATATTTTTAATAAAAAATTAAGTTAAGAATATTCACCTTTGGGATTTTTTTTAAGAAGGAAAAACAAGCTTCTTACCAAACTAAATATTCTGAACAATTAACCACAGATACTCAGTTTTTGAAAAAAAAAAAATGCTACTTGTTGTGATGTGTATTATGGATTTTGTTTATATTGTTTTAATTATTACTTGTGTTTTATTTTCAGTTGAGTGGTGATTTTATGCAATGGCTTCAAGCCACAATTCTTCTCCAGTGCCTCAAGGAAGCAGCAGTGATGTTTTCTTTAAAAAAGAGGTAGATCCAGCAAAACACATTCGACCTGTGCAGTCACTGCCCGATGTGTGTCCCAAGGAACCTACGGGTAACTTTTCTTTTCTTTTGAGGATTTTTCTGGTGATTTGTGTTATCATTAAAAGTGTAGTCAGGTTTCCTATAATTACCTCAAAAGAGTAATTATAATGATTAAAAAAACCAACATGTATAGTTGATTGGGAAATTAGAATATAGTTTTGCTTGCATTTTCATTAAGGGAGTTAACTGGAAAAATACTGAAAATGGAGGTCCAAATTGAAAGCTATTTAGTTAAATGTAGTCAGTCTCATTATTAGCAGATTCTGTATTTGCAAAACTGCTAACTCCCTAAAACGTATTTTAACTCAGATATTAAATATTTGTTGTACTTAGGTGGTATTTGCAGATGTGTGCAGAGCACTAAAAAGATTGGGTTGCCTAACCCAGGTGCTTGCAGCTGTGGATGCTCGGCCTTCTTGCTGCAGGTCCTGGAGACAAATAGTCTTTATGAAGCCTGTTTAATGCTTCCATTTTAGTTGTTGTTGTTTCTTGTTGGAGATGTTGCTTTTAAGATGGCCTGTAGTATAGGGCCGAGGTGCTGTCTAGGGTAGCTGAGCACAGAGAAGCTGTGCTGTGCTTTATGGAGAAAACATGTAGAAAGCATCATTCAAGCACTGCTTATAATTTTGACAGCTATAATGTTAGAATGACTGGTGGGTAGTAATCAGTGTCTTTAAACAACCATTGTAAGTAAGATAAGCAGACATATTTACTGACTGATAAAAATGTGATATTATTGAGGGACAGTAGAGCTAGGGATCAGTCATTTCACTACTAGCTACTAGCTGTGCACAGTGAATTTGTATAAGAAATCTGTACATACGATCAATGCTGCAGTAGTGTGATGCCATTTGATTCTAAGCCAAACAAAGGGTATTTAAATGACAATAGCCTGCCATAATACAACAGGAAAAAAAGGCCTATCTTTGAAAGAAAAACAGGTATTTTTATGTTTTGAGGAGAGAAATTGTAATTAAAGAATTTGACTAATGAAATGCTTTTCCCTATATGCTCCCCATTTGGGAATTTGTAATGTCCTTCATCTTAGTTTCTTATTCCTTTGATACTTGATGCTGGATGATGATTATTTAATCAGGGTGATTTTTATTAATAATTTACCATAGAGAAAGAGTTTGACTGCCTATAAAATAGACTGTAAACATTTTTATTTTTATAGGATATACTTGCAAACATAGAGCCAACATTACAGAGTTCTCTTGTTTACTTTTGCAGGTGATTCAAATAGTTTATGTGTTGCCCCATCTCTAGTTACAGATCAACGTAGATGGACTGTATATCATTCCAAAGTAAATCTCCCAGCAGCATTAAATGATCCTACATTAGCAAAAAGAGAGTCCGACTTCTTCACAAAAACATGGGGATTGGACTTTGTGGACACTGAAGTTACGCCGTCATTCTACCTCCCACAGATCAGCAAGGAGCATTTCATAGCCTATCAGCAGGAGATCTCTCAGGTAAGAGCTGATCCTGAAGTTAGTGATAGTCAAGTCCAAAGTAAGAGGAAGATTTTTGAGTAATAATCTTTGATGAAGCCATGGCATTCTTTTATATGAATACATATAAGTTATGTATTGAACATAAGAAACATAAGTCCTGAGTTATGTTTCTTTCTTTAAATACATTTTAATAGATGTATTTTACTTCTGTTGTAGTGATTTTTTTTTTCAGGATTATGAAATTTTATTAGTTTTAAGATGTATCTGCCAAGCAAGTAAAACTACAGTAGTTTTACTACTGTATCTGCCAAGCAGAAATGGTTCACTCAGATGAGTTGTGAGATTTAGGAAGTAGCAGGTTGGGGTGTGAGAGGGAACAGGCAAGCCAAGTGGCATGAGAGCTGGGGAACATGATGCCCGACCCTGGAGGAGCAGGATCAGCCAGCATAGCAGAAAGTGCCCTCTGCATGGACTCCATGGACAAGGCTGCGCACTGTTCAGAATAGAGCCATGGGCCTTTGGATTCTGACACATGCACACAGTCACCTATTACTGCTGTAGGGTGAGAGCAGAGGACTGTGGCTTCCTTGTTGGAGAGACATTAAGATAGAGACGGGCTCCTCTGAAGCTGTGAAGCTCATCTTTGGCTGGCCAGGAGCTAGTATTGAACAGCTGTGGGGTCAGACACATGGATCCATGTAAACACAGAGGAAGTGGGCGATGAGTGGATGCTGCTTATCAGGAATTGGATTGTTGAGGTGTGCAAGGCCAAAGCATCAACCAGTTGGAGCCTGACACTCTGTCAGCCACTGTTTAGTGGCTCTTGAGTTCCTCAGACATTTGTGCACAGAATCATAGAAGGGGTTGGCTATAAGATGGTTCATTCTCCCTGTATGGCTTTTAAAGCCAAATATTCCTGGGACAGACAATTAAGAGGGAATGTTACTGCTATCAAGATGTTCACACATCTGAGGAAGGCAGAAGGTCATTGCAGCAGACAAACTTTGAAACACAGTTTCAGAAGATGAACAACTTTAAAAGAGAATTGTCTCTTCTGCAGAAATTAGGGTCTAAAGTAAGCAGTTGATTAGTGTGAAAAGATTAGGAAGTGAAAGAGGCAGACAAAGCTGGAGAAGAAGTTTCGTGGAAAAATAATTCCAGCACAAGGCAGGCCATACTTGTGGAGGTTCTTCCTCACATGAAAGTATTGATATTGCTCCTGTAAGACCTAACAATGACAGTTTTCTGAAGTCAGGAGCCCAGACCAATCCAGAGGCTTCCATATTTGGAAATCCTTAATCCTGACTTCAGTACTCAGTTGTCTATTTTTTTGTTTTGTTTTTGTTTTTGTTTTTATTTCTAAACGCCTTAACTACTGCTAAGTCCAAATTGTTGGCTCCACAGTCTGCAGTTGGATAAGCTTATCAATGAGATGACCCATGACTATGAGACTGTTTTGCCTGAAGATTTGACTGGGTATGAAGGAGCCACTGAACAATACCTTTGTATGTGTGTGTGTATAGATCATTCCTGGTATGGAGCCTGAATCCTTGACACTTTGGGTTATATTTGTTGACTTTTGAGACAGTGAGGCTTGCCCACTGAAAGACCTCCGCTTTCTTAGAAATGTTTCCTGTTCTCTTTCAAGCAATAGAGTGTAGTCTGGTATCAGTCATCCTTTCAAGTGAACAGTAGAAAGAGGGAGCTTTGGATGAGTGACAGGCCTGTTGTGCTGATTAGAAGCCCCTTGGTGGCTAAGATCTGTAGGTACATCCAGACCGGAGTCTAAGCTTGGGCAAAGATACACTTAAATGATAACTCTAACAGGAAGATACTTTGTATTGAGTTAGAATTAGTTTGTAAAAGATGCACAGCTGAGCTTCCTGAAGACATGGGGAAGAAAAAAAGAACTGTTGAAGGACAGGGTCACGGAAGGTTATTCCTCTCTTGCCAGCATGCCTACTTAGACAGAAAGAACTTTACATAGCTACTGTGCCTCCGCTTAACAGCCTCCTCGTCACATGATGGTAATCATGAAGATGCTGACTTACTCCGAAATTTGAGCTATTGATTCTGCTTTGTTGTGATTTGTCTCAGAATTTGGTGCTAGAAGAAGAGATCCTGTTGTCCATACATATTTGGCTTCTTCCCCTCTGTTTACCTCTGTGTTCTAGTGTCAAATGCTGCCATGTAACTCAGGCTTTTCCATAGCAGGCTCTGACCTTGAGACATTGGTGCTCTGTGTTCCTTTTAAGCTTGGGATACTGCCAGGTATAGGCTTGGAGGTGATGATGCTATAAATTTCTGACAAACCTCATCAAGTAACTGCAGTTACAGGAAGGATTTGGTGAACTTCAGAGTTACAGATTAGTTAGAAGAGAAAGACAAGAATCAGCATAAGTACATTGAAAGTTGGGGGAGGTAGAAATAGAATATCACTTTCCAGTCTCACGTGGTGATACATATATTTTTTTATTTTTTTGAGACAAGGTCTTACTCTGTAGCCCCAGCTGGCCTGGAACTCAGGTATCGAGCAGACTGACCTCAATCCCAGAAGTCTGCCACCTCTACCTGCTGTGTACATTTACACACCTGGCAAGAGGCAGGTTTTGAAGAAATGTTTCAGCTGTTTCTTCGTGAACTTTATTTAACACGCAAGTAGCAAAAGCAGAGAGGCAGCCTAGGAAATGTTGTAACTTGCTAGTATAGTCCTATACTACTGCGCCCTCCCCGCGCTTAAAGACCGAGAACAAGAACGTGTATAGTTCTGCTTAAGCAGCTTGGGAGATTATTTGCTGATAAAGTTCTCAAGAAAAAAAAAATGAAGAGTAGAACTTTTTTCATGTCTCCAGTTTACTAAGGCAGAGCATCCCACCTTAAGCAGATACTTTTATGGTATCCAGACAAAGGTCAACTCAATGTCCTTTGTGTTTTTGTTTCTTTTTCTTTTGAGAGGGCAGCTCTATAGCCCTGACTGACCCGGAACCTGCTGTGTAGATCAGGATGGCCTTAAACTCACAGCGCTGCCTGCCTGTACCTCCTGAGTACTGAGGTTGAAGCCGTGTACCTCATGCCATCTTAGCATGCTTCTTTAAACTGTGCTTTCTGAAAGGAAGAATTGAATGCGAGTTTGAAAAGACCTGTGTCTCACTTTTAATTTAGCAAGGGATTATTATTAATATCCCAGTTACCAGTTGAGTCTTTATAAAAATAAATGGCACACTGGAAAGTATGTATCTAGCAACAAAGGCTTATTGTCCTTGTGTGGGCACGTGTGCTCTCTTTACTGTGCTGCTCAGCTGGCTTCAGTTGGTTCTTGGACTTCAGCCTTCTTAGTAATTGAGACTATATACAAGAGCTATTTTCCACATCAATATGTATTTAGATTTTTAGAACTACTGCATTTAATATTTCTTAATTTACAAGCATAATTTAAATATTGCTGATTTTCTTCACTTGCTTACATTGTTGATTTGTGGAGATAAACGAATACATTAATATGTATAATATCTAATTCATAAACAGTGTTTTCAATTATTTTTATATAGAACCTACAGATTGTAAGTTAAAATACGTAGGTGCTGCTGTGTACTTTTTAGTGAGATACAGACCTGAATCACTGACAGAGACAGCGTTGGCAGGGGTAGGTAGCAGTGCAAGCTCATTAATTGCTGGTGGGAGCACAGAGTGGTGCAGCTCCTTGCCAAACAGTCTGTGAGTAACTGACAGAATGCTCCTAGAACCTTGAGTACTACCAGCTGAGTGTTTTCTTGTTTCACATCCCACATTTTCATGTTTTTTAAAATGCCATTCCTGAAAAGAAAAGAAACATCCATCCATCCATTCGTCTAGCTATCTGTCTGCTTGAAAACCCAGTGCTTTATACAAGTGAAGCAAGTGCCTATCACTGAGCTATATCTCTATCCCTTGGTTTCTATTTTTATTTTCATTCAGAGGTTAGTGATTTTATATTAAAAGTTTCAGAAGAAATGTATATTTTAATTATGTTGTAAAACATTTGATGCCTTGAATAATCATTTCCGTATTGCATTGATTATTATTTCATTGTGTTTTTACTAGAGAGAGAAGATTCATGAGAGATGCAAGAATATTTGTCCTCCTAAAGATACCTTTGACAGGACTCTTTTACATATTCATGGTATGAATATATGCTGTTTATAGATAATAAACACAGCTTAAATATTAATGAACAAATTGTCAACCCTAGAACCTTGTTTTCTACTATATGTACAGCTTTTATTTTTAGTGAATTATTTGTGTATTTCTTTTTGTGGTACTGGGGATTGAAGCCTGGACCTGTGTATGTTAGGCTGTATTCCTACCTTATATTTCTAGTAAGAAATTTTATGGTCTAAAACCATAATCTAGATTCTCTAACCTTAGAGAATGGTTATGACTGTGATAGTATTATAATCCTTTAGTTTGGCAACTATTTTCTTTGTGCTTGGTGCATTGTTTGTTGCATAAAAGTAAAAGAATAAGAAATAGTTTTAGCTCTCAAGGAATTTAAGAAAATAGACCAATAATTGTTGCACTGTATATTAATCACTTCAGCTTTATAAGATGTACACTCAACCATTTCTTTCTAGGCTTAAGAAAATGCCCCATAGTTGATTATGGCCTGTGTTTTAAACTAGTTAGTAGGAAACATTTATGTATGTGGTGGGATTATGTATTTCTTAGGAATGAATGTGAATACATACACACAAAGACATGTGCACACAAACAGTATATACAAAGCCATAGAGTCAAGAGAGAACTAAGCATGTTCAGAGAGTAGCACGCGTTTTATATGTTGGCTCTACTGCGAATAAGAAATGAAGTCAAAGGAATAGGCAGGGACCAGGCCATAGAGAATTTGTATATTATGTTCAGGAATTTTACCCTGTCTAAAGACAATACAGAACTACAAAATATTTTTAGCCAGGCATGATTAGATTTATTGTTGTACGTTTTATAGTGGAAACAGTTAGTAATGTTGTTATATGATTGTAAGCCTGGAGACAAGGCAGTTGGAGGTGTTGCAGTAATGTAAGTAAGAAGTGATGTGGTCCCAGTAGAGTGGAAGTGGAGAAGAAATTCAGGAAGGCAGCGAAGTAGCCCGGGCACACATTTTAGCAGTCGGCTTTGGGAATGGAACAGGATGATTCAGTGATAACTCCTGTATTTCGTGCTTGAGCAGCTGTCTACATGAAGAATTCAGTTCACTGAGAAAGGCAGGAAGAATTCTGGAAGACATGGAGGCTAGTTTAGCTGCTAATTTTCAATGAAAGACACATCTGGTTGGCAAATTAGAGCTCAGGAAGGGAAATACAGGCTTAAATGCAGGCATGGATGTTGTTATCAGAGACAATATAATAGAAACGACAAAGGCATGGTAGTTCAACCTAAGGGTGTTGATGGGAACACTCACATAGGATGTAAATAGTAAGAGGAAAGGACTAATGATACTATGAAACAGTCTCATTTAAGGGGCAGATAGAAAATGAGGTCCTCTTGAAGGATACTTAAAAAAGTGGTCAGAGAGATAGGAAGATCAGTGAAGAGAGAATTTGACATTAGAAATGAAAAGCTATAAGAGTCTTAGATAAGTTTATGTCAGAGTGCTCTTTGCTGAGAAGTCTAGGATCTGACAGAGTTTTAGAGCGAGCCTTTAGAGCAGAATAGGGTTATGGAAACCTCGATACTACATAAGGGTACATGAGCAAGAACGGTATGTAGACTGTCGGTAGGGATGAATTTGAAGACTTGAGTTAAGGTACTGAGTGACCAAAGAGCTCTGAGTGGATGAGGCAGGAGAGGCCTGTGCATAGAGCTAGACATCTCTGCTTTCCTTTGCTCCTCAGGTGGCTCCCTTGTTCCAACCCATTCCTGGTTCTACGTTTTAGTTTCTCAGTTTTGTAAGTGGACGAGAACTGAGCATCTTTCCATGCATTGATAAAATAATTAGTTTAAGAATTTGAAACTATGGAGAGACAAGGTAATCAGTGAAGCAGACTCACAGGAGAGACATGAGGAGTGGAGTCTAAGTCTGTGTAGAAAGGCTGATTTGGGCGGCCGGCTGGGGCCGGGGATGTCCCGGGCGGAGGCCGCTCAGACGTGAACAGCGCGCCACCCTGCACGGCTGCGTAGCGGGGCCCGGGAGGCTCACTGTTCCGAGATGGCCGGGCAGGCAGACAAGGATGTGAAGTACTACACCCTGGAAGAGATTCAGAAGCACAAAGACAGCAAGAGCACCTGGGTGATCCTGCATCACAAGGTGTACGACCTGACCAAGTTTCTGGAAGAGCATCCTGGTGGGGAAGAAGTCCTAAGAGAGCAAGCCGGGGGTGACGCCACAGAGAACTTTGAGGATGTTGGACACTCTACTGACGCACGAGAACTGTCCAAGACGTACATCATCGGAGAGCTCCATCCAGATGACAGATCAAAGATAGCCAAGCCTTCGGACACTCTTGTCACTACTGTCGAGTCTAGTTCCAGTTGGTGGACCAACTGGGTGATCCCAGCCATCTCAGCGCTGGCCGTAGCCCTACTACGATGTATCGCTTCTACGTGGCGGAAGAGTGACATGCCTCTCAAGCCACGGAAGGAAAGACCGCCCCAGAGGGGAAAAAGAAGCCAGTGTTAGTCACGTCCGCTGACAGCACCTTCCCCCGAGAAAGTAATTGTAATATATCTGTCTCCCTCTCCTCCTGTACTAGTAGAACCAACAAGGACCTCCTGGTACTCTTAAACTTTTCAAATGTGCCTTTTTATTCAACTTCGTTTGATGTTTCTTCACTGCATAATTTTCTTATTGTAAGCATGATCTTTTTAAAATATATCTGGCTTTTAAAGTTAAAAAAAAAAAAAAAAGAAAGGCTGATTTGAGAAAGCAGTATCTTATCGGAGATTAGCTTGGCAGGATGAAGACAGGGTTTATTTGTAGATATATTTGTAGGTAACACAAACTAAGATGTCAGAGAAGAAAATATGCTATCAAAAATTAGCCTTTGATACTTACCTAAACATAGTAAAGGCAGTATACAGCAAACCTATAGCCAACATCAAACTAAATGGAGAGAAACTGAAATCAATTCCACTGAGATTGGGGACAAGGCTGCCTACTCTCTCTGTATCTCTTCAACATGGTTCTTGAAGTCCTTGCTAGAGCAATAAGGCAATTAAAGGAGATCAAGGGGATACAAATTGGAAAGGAAGAAGTCAGAGTATCATTATTTGTAGATGATATGACAGTATACATGAATGACCCCAAAAATTCTACCAGGGAACTTTTACAGCTTATAAACACCTTCAGCAAAGTGGCTTGATTCCAAAATCTACTCAAAAAAATCAGTATCCCTCCTGTATACAAAAGACAAATGGGCTGAGAAAGAAATTAGGGAAACAACATCTTTCACAATAGCAACAAAGGATATAAAATACCGTGGTGTTACTCTAACCAAGCAAGTCAGAGACTTGCATGAAAAAAACTTCAAGTCTCTAAAGAAAGAAAAAGAAGAAGATATCAGAAGATGGAAAAATCTCCCATGCTCATGGCTTGGCAGGATTAACATAGTAAAAATGGCCATTTTACCAAAAGCAATCTACAGATTCAATGCAGTTCCAATCAAATCACCAACACAATTCTTTACAGAACTTGAAAGAACAATTCTCAGTTTCATATGGAATAACAAGAAACCCAGAATCGCCAAAATTCCTCTATAATAAAAGATCCTCTGGAAGTATCTCCATTGCTGATCTCAAGCTGTATTTTAGAGTCGCAGTAATTAAAACTGCATGGTACTGGCATGTGGATGAAACAGAATGAAACAGAATGTGGATCAGTGGAATCAAATAGAAGACCCAGAAATAAACCCATACAATACGGACACCTGATTTTTGACAAAGATGCCAAACCATACAATGGAAAAAAGATAGCATCTTTAACAAATGGTGCTGGTCTAACTGGATGTCTACATGTAGAAAAATGCAAATCCATACTTAAAACCATGCACAAAACAAGTGGATCAGAGGCCTCAACATAAAAACAGGCACACTAAACCTGTTAGAAGAAAAAGTGGGGAAGAGCCTTGAACTCATTGGCATGGGAGACAACTTCCTGAACAGAACACCAACAGCACAGGCTCTAAGATCAACCAATAAATAGGACCTCATGAAACTGAAAAGCTTCTGTAAAGCAAAGGATACTGTCATCGGAACAAAACAACAGTTGACAGACTGGGAAAGGATCTTCACCAACCCTATATCTGACAGAGGGCTAATATCCAGAATATATAAAGAACTCAAGAAGTTAAACAGCAACAAAACAAGTAATCCAATTAAAAAATGGGTACAGAGCTAAACAGAGAATTCTCAATAGAGCAATATCGCATGGCAGAGAAACACTTAAAGAAATGCTCAACATTTAATACCCAACAGGGTATTAAAGCTGATGTTGAGACTCAGACAAACTTTGGGCAGAGTGTAGGGAATCTTATGAAAGAAGGGGGAGATAGAAAGATTAGAAGGTACTGGAGGTTCACAAGGAGAGCAACAGAACCAAAAAATTTGGGCACAGGGGTCTTTTCTGAGACTGATAACTCCAACCAAGGACCATGCATGGCGATAACCTAGAAACCTTGCACAGATGTAGCCCATGGCAGCTCAGTCTCCAAGTGGGTGCCCTAGTAAGGGGAATAGGGACTCTCTCTGACATGAACTCGGGGGCTGGTTCTTTGATCACCTCCCTCTGAGTGGGGAGCAGCCCTACCAGCCACAGAGGAAGGCAGTGCAGCCAGTCCTGATGAGACCTGATAGGCTAGGGTCAGATGGAAGGGGAGGAGGACCTCCCCCATCAGTGGACTGGGGAGGGGGCATGGGAGAAGAGGGAGGGAGGGAGGGTGGGATTGGGAGGAGATGAGGGAGGGGCTACAGCTGAAATACAGAGTGAATTAATTGTAATAAATAAAAAAATTAAAAAAAATTAGCTTTTGATCAGAAATTCAGGGTGAAATTTTTAATAAAATAAAAGTAATATTTCTAGTTGAGTGTGGTGAAACATACCTATAATCCTAGAACTGGCTGAGGCAAGTTCTATGAATTTGAGGTTAGCTTGAGATATAATATAATAAGTTCCAGGCCAACTTGGACAATGAAGGAAGACCTTGCCTCAAAAAAACAGAAACAATTAAAGCAATAAAAACAAAAATCATATTTCTGTTTTAGAATTTAATATAGTTTCTAAAACCACGTAGCATTTCATCCTTAATTTTACAACAGCTTAATGAAATGAGCATCAGAGAGATTTGAAATGGATTCAGCTGTTTGTTGTTAACTGGTAAATTTATTTGGATCATTTGTTTAATGTGGCCTGCGATAGTGGAGATAGTAGATAGATACAAGAATACTTGAAGTACAAAACCTCAGCAGTTACCTAGGTAACTGCTAGTGCAATATTAAATTTTCAAAAATGTATTTATGAATATAAAATGAAAATAAATTTGAAAAATCGTATTTACCTTTTACTGTTTTTTTTTTTTTTTTTTTTTTAAATAGATAAATCCAGGACAGATCTGGAGCAAGTACCTAAGGTAATGAAGCTTTAAAAATAAGAATACACTTGTAATAGTCTTTAATTTTGCCATATAAGAAGCCTTCAATTGACTGTTTTTTGACAAGTGAAACTATTTTGTCCTTTGGAGAGATTTACAAAATATATATGTTCATATATACACATATATAATACTTTAATTTGAAGATTTCTTCAGATAAGTAATTTTTCCTCATCAATTTTACATAAAAATATTTAATCATCATGCACAGTATTAGGATTTGTTACAACATTCTGAACCAAAATGTTTGACTCAACAAAATGCTTTTATTGATTCTCCCCTCCCTTATTACCTGTATCTACCTTACACCTTACACCTTCAAAACCTCCCTTTTTTTTTTCTCATTACTACCACTTCCTCAACATCTTTTCCCCCTCATTTAGTCCTTTCTAGTTTTATAGTCTATGGCCATACTTAACACTATTTATACGTAAACATAAGCAAGGATCTGCATATGAAAGTCAGCGTGTAATCTTTGTCAGAATTTGCGAGTCTGTGTTACTTTGATTAATATACATCAAGATTCATCCATTTTCTTATAAATGTCATTATTCCATTTTTCCTTGTAGTTAAAATTCTCTTGTATTTATATACTACATTTTGATTATCCATTTATCTCTTGATGGACATCAACATTGGTTCCATTTCCTTACTCTTGTGAGTAACTCAGCAATAAACATGTATGTGCAGGTGTCTCTGTGGTAGGCTGTGGAGTCCTTTGAGTTTATGCCTAGGAATAGTATGGCTGTATCTGTTTTTAATTTTTGAGAAATCTCAATACTGATTTCCTGAATGGCAGCTCACAACTAGTTTCAGGAAATCTGATGTCTTCCTCTGGCCTCCACAGTTACTTGAACACACATGATACACACACACACACACACACAAATACACACAGACACACACAAAAACATACACACTCTTCAAGACAATACTGAATAAAGAGTATGACTCACCAAGAAAAAGTTAACAATTTTAATCATTTATGCACCAAATATCAATAAACCTAGTTTCATAAAATACTAAAAGATATAAAAGATCCTAAATCCTGGCATATTAACAGTAGCAGAGTTCAATACCTCACTCTCATGTTAGACAGTCTCCCAAATTTAAAATCAGCAAAGAAACTTATATTTGACCGGATTTAACTAATATGTACAGAATAGTCCAGCCAGCACACACAGGACACACGTTCTTCTTGTACGCTCTCCACAGTAAAATCAAAGTAAAAATCAGCAGTAACAGAAACTTCTGAAAGAACACAAACACTTGTAGGCTACACAAAACGGATGACACTGGATCATTGAAAAAATCAGGGAACAAATTCAAAAATCCCTAGAAACAAATGAAAATGAAAAAACAACCTAATTGGTCATCTAGGATAGATGCAGAGAAGACATTTGACCAAGTCCTCTCTGTAAGAGCAGCAAGTGCTCTTAACTGCTGAGCCATCTCTCCATGCTCTTCAGAGTTTTCATTTGTCTCTTTTGATTTGTTTTTATTTGAAATCTGTTTTCTCAGATACTTGGTTAAGTTGATTATACCTTTTGACATTCAGTTTTTAGGCATCTTTGCTAGTTGAAGGGGCTCTCATTTTTTTAAATTTACATTTGAGATTATTTTTTAAGTCAGCCTTTTTTTTTTTTTTTTTTTTTTTTTTTTTTTTTTTTTTTTTTTTTTTTTTTTTTTTTTTTTTTTTTAAGTCAGCCTTTTTTATTTTCTATGATTTTGTTGTGAGATCCTGGCTGTCTGGATTATGGATGTTTCTTTTCTTCTCCCCTGTTAGTTTTCAGCGTTGGCTGTTTCACTGGGTTAGACCTGACTGCTTCTTTCCCAGCTCTTTGTTCTTCACCTGTTTCTTTCAGGGAATGCTCTCATTTCTTAACTATAATTGGGGCTTATTAAAATATTTTTAATATAGATTGTAAGCTAGAGGGTTAAGAGAAGGAGTAAGGTACTTGTGAATAAAGCGAGGCACATCCAAGAGCATGAGTATGTGGGTTTCTCTGAGAGAGCTATCCCATGGAAGTGGATCTTTTTAGATATTTACCCTCCCTTTGTAGAATACTTTCAATAATTCTCTGCTATGCTGGCTTTTTTTTTTTTTTGGTCATAAATTGCCTTCATTTGTGTTGCCTGAAATACTGTTATTTGTTGATCAGTGTTGAAATATAATTTTTTGGGGTATAGTGTTCTATTTGGTAATTATTTTCTTCCTGTTGAAAGTATCATACGTGTTTTTTCTGGCTTTTAGGGTTGCAGATTAAAGACCTGAAGTTACTATGATATTCCTGCCTTTGTGAGGTGGTATTTTTCAGTATTGCTTCATTCCTTCATATGTTAGACATGGAGAAGCTCTCTGGCCAGGTCTAGTTTGCCTTCTGAATGCCTTTTTGTGTGTGTGTGTGTTTGCGTAGCAGCTCCTTTTCTCCAGGGTTTTAGAGTTTTCTGCTGTAGTTTCATTCTGTGTTGTTTCTCTTTACTTTTCCTCAGTGTCCCTCCTTCTACCCCACAGAGGTTGCTCTCTTGAATGCATTTCTGGAGCTTTTTGCATCCCTGGTTTTGTCTCTTTTTAAAATGAAAACAAATTTACAAATGAAATGTGTATTTTTTTTTTTTTTACATTATTAGTCTGTTCCTAATCACTGTAACTTGTAGATATGTCCCCTTTTAAATTATAAATACTGTGAACTTTACCACCTTTTCAGATTAAGAGATATTTTCTTCTTATGAAAAATTTTTGGATTTAGTAATAGATGTCAGCCCCTGCCCCCAGAAGAGTATCTGTTTCAGATTCTCAAGAGCGTTGTGACAGTTACTCAGCAGAGCGAGAAAGAGACAGAAGGATGGAAGACAGAAAAAGGGAGAAAACTTTTTACATGTTCTCATCTCTCTTGCTCACCCTCCCTTTTTTCTCCCTCCCGCCTTTCTCTCCCTCCCTCTCCTCCCTCTTTTTCTCATTCTCTTGCTTTTGCTCTTGCTCTCTTGCTCTTTTTTGTTTTTCCAGACACGCTTTTTCTATGTACCCTTGGCTATCCTAGACTCTTGCTTTGTAGATCAGGCTGTCCGTAACTCAAAGAGATCAGCCTGCCTTTGCCTCCTTGAGTGCTGAGATTACAGGTGTGCACCACCACGTCTGGCTGTGTTCTTATCTCTTACAAAGTGGAATTCAAGCTGTCATTCAGCATTCTGAATGGTTTACTCCCATTTAGTAACTTGTAACTTCTGCCATTGCTCTTTGCACTTTGTCTTTTAAACTTCAGCTCCATTAGTTTTTACTGGTTCCATGCTTTATTTACACCATTTCTTTTATCTGGAAGAATTTTTCCCCTCTCACACCGAATCATAAAGTATTTAAATCCTTTATAATTTTCTCCTAAAAGGCCGTTTTCTATGTTTCTTTTTCTTTCCAACTGAACACAGTTGACTCCTGTACCAAAAGGAGTCACTAGGATACCTACTCCCTAAGACAGTTGTTATTCTTGCAAGACACTTTTTTAAAATTTCTCATTCAAACATTGTAATTTTTTTATACTTTCTATTTTTTTAATATTAATCACAGGTTATTTACTTTGTATCCCAGCTGTAGCCCCCTCCCTCATTTCCTCTCCTTGCAAGATACTTACACATTGTTGTTTGGCATCCACAAGAAATAGCTTTCAGGAACACTTTCTCCCCCAATACCAAAATGTGTCCATGCCCAGTCCCTTATATATTGCATGAAATATGCACGTATGTGCCTGTGTGTTTGAAGTACCCATGTCTAGAGTACTTACAATACCTAATACTTTGTAAATACATAGCTGTTGTATTATATTGTTATAGGGTATTATTGTATATAGGGTACTGATAAGAAAAAGAAGCCTATGCATGTTTAATACAGAAATAGCTTTTTTTTTTTTTTTTAAATGAGTTTCAGTTCTCAGTTGGTTGCATTAACTGATGTGGAACCCAGGAAAACATAGCATCGACTACATATATGTACTCTATCATAGTCCTTGGATTGATAATCTTTGAGATTAGGATCTGGGTAGTAATTTACCAGTGTTTCCCCTTAAAAACCTAGCAAGGGACAGATAGTAGATATTCATTGAATAACTTTTGATTGTAATAGTAAAGCATGGGTTAGAAAACTTATTCCTGCCCCTAATTAGTTTTTATATCACTTTTATTCTAGTTTTTTTCACATAGATGTAATGAATTGATAAATTCCAAATATTAATAAATTAACATGTTTTCAGCCCTTTGTTAGATACTAGGGAACATAGTGATTGATCAGTTAGGTTTATCAAACTTTAAGAGCATGTGGTCTTCAGAGATGCATATTAAATAATTTTGAAGTCTGAGATATATAATTACTTGGACACGGTAAACTTGTCTTCATAGATGGAATGATTATATCTGAATCGTACAGAGACATGTTTACTCTTTTGATTGGGTCATGTTTTCCAGGAAGATAAGTAAGAAAAGACATTTTAGGTCAAATGATGTATCAAGAGAGTTAGAGAGTTAAGTCTAAGAAAGTATGGGAGATGATTTATACTGCTAGAAAGTCATGTGTAATAGTGAGGCGGGAGTGATAAGGAATGAAGGGGCGAGTACCTCCCCCTAGCTCCCCGGTAGATGGTGAAATTTGGATGCCTTGTCGATTAAGATTTGGTCTGTAGTTCGTGGGTGGGAATCTACTGAGAGTTTTAAAGGGAGAGCTAATAGATTGGTACCTCTGACACAATAACAGAGTGTCCCTTGTTTTAGGGAGAGATATCAGGAAGTAATTACTGTGAGGCAGAGATGAATGAGTTAAGTCGCTTAGTGCAGAGAAGGTGACGAAAGAAGACACGTGAACTACTTAGGAAATTGGGTGATGTGTTTCATTGCTTACCTGGAAAGATGTGGATAGTTGTGTTTCAAATTTTAAGTTTGTTTATTCAAAGTGTAAATTAGGGAAACTGATAGTTGACTTTTTTTTTTTTTTACACTGCCAGTGGAAAATAGAAAATTAGGATGAACATGGTATCTCTATGTTGTGGGCTGGGTGGGACATTCGATCAAATTCATTGATGCGGGTTTATAGCAACCCATACTAGTAGTGGCAAAAGCATTTTTCTGTCTTTAATTCAGTTTTTATTTCTTTACTTTTTAGATAGGAGCCCAGGCTGCCTTTAAACTCACTGCTGACCCCAGACTTGTGGCAGTCCTCCTACTCATTGTCTTGAGTGTTGGAGTCACAAGCATGCATGCCGCTTCAGCTATAGTTTTCTAGCTGCTTATTATGTTGTGTTTTAGGCTTATTTAACTTCATGTGTTGGTGTGCTTTTCTTGCATCATGTAAGTGCACCTGGTGTCTGAAACTGATAGTATCTGATCCCTTGGAACTGGACTAACAAATGTGTGTGTGTTTCCCTTGTTGTGGTTGTTTTTTTTTTTTTTTTTTTTTTGAGGCACAGTTTCTCTGTGTAGCCCTGGCTATCGTAGAACTCACTCTGTAACCAGGCTGTTCTCGAAGTCACAGAGCTATGACTGCCTCTGCCTCAAAGGCATGTGCCACCACCTCCCCGCCCAGATGGTTGTTAACTTCTCTGTGGGCACTGAACCAAACCCAGCTTCTCTGCAGGAGCAGCAAGTGCTCTTAACTCCTGAGCCGTTTCTCCAGTTCTGTTTTTTTATCTTTGATGAGCATTTTAGTTGGTGAGAAATAGTTTTTGTAATTGAGATTTTTCTTTTGTCTTTCATGTTCAATATCCAAGTTAATTTTGTTAAATGGTCTTATAGTGTTATAAAAGCTAATGGATATAGAGAAGATACTTAACTAATTGGGGTCATGCATTCTTTTGATAGATTTTTATGAAACCAGATTTTGCCTTGGATGATTCCTTAACTTTTAATTCAGTTTTACCATGGTCTCATTTTAATACTGCTGGTGGAAAAGGAAATCGAGATGCAGCTTCTTCAAAGTTGCTTCAAGAAAAGGTAATTTAATTTCCTGCTGACTTTTTCCATACAGCAAATTTTATTCTTGTTAAGTGGTGCTGGTTTTGAGAGTTCAGATTTGCTTATTACGCTCTACTTTTAAAAAGTTCTCTCCCTCCTCTCTCTTTCTTTCCATTAATGTCATCCCCCCTCTTTCTCTTGTCTTTCTCTTTCCTGTTCCCTTTCCCGTTCTCTTTTGTTCTCTGTTCCTTGGTGTTGGATTTGAAACTAGGGCTTCATAATAGGCCAAATACTCTACCGCTGACCACATCCTCAACCCACCGTGTTCATTTTTGTTACCAATCACAGTTATAATAAATTTAATCTTAACTGATAGATTAGTAAGTAGCATCTTAACTCGGTGGAATAAAGGTATCATTGTGAAAAAGGAAAAAAGTTACTGAGTGCTGCTTATCTATAATAGAAATTGGTGGAATTTTACTTAAAAAAAACTTTATTACATATGTTTGTGTGAGGTGTATGTGGTAGGATTGGTACATAGCACTGTGTAAGTTCAGAGGTCAGAGGACAACTTTGTGGAGTCAATTCTCTCTTCCTTTATGTAGCTTCTGGGCATGTAACTCCGGTCCACAGGCTTAGGTGGCAAGTGATTTTGCCATCTTACTGGCCCTTTTGTGAATTGTGGTGGAGAGAGTACAGTAGTTAACAAATTGCTTTGCATTTATCCCAAATATTTCAGTTATATATCAGCAAACTGTAATAATGATCTAAAAGCACAGTGAACCAACTTTCAGGAATACTGTTTTACTTCATTTTCATGTTGAAGGTCATTATTTTGAATAAAAAATGTTATAGTTAAACTATAATATTTATAATATTTTGCTGGGAAGTGGTAGCACATGCCTTTAATCCTAGTTGGGAGTCAGAGGTAGGGGGATCTCTTTGAGATTAAGGCCAGCCTGGTCTACAGAGCTAGTTTCAGGACAGCCAAGGCTATATGGAGAATCCTTGTCTCAAAAAACCAAAAGTAAAAAAAAAAAAAATTATAAATGTATACATATATATTTCTACTATACTATATTTTTGCTTTATAAAGTCTAGTTTTTGCATTTTGTCAGTCAACAGTCTTTAAATTTTACTGTGTTACTATGTCTAAGAGTAAACATATTGAAAGTTGTTTCTAATTTAGAACTCTAGGTATCAAAAATCTAAAACTTAAATGACAGTAAAGTCTTTAATCTCTTTTTTCTTAGCACTTGGGCTAGAGCCTCTGAAACTGACTCATTCTTAAGGACATTTTATTTTACTCTAGTGACATTGCTGGGCCACTGAAACTTTATCTCAAGAAAACTGTTCAATATATTGGATCCAGTTTTCTATAGGAATTAAAGAATAGACTAGGGAGCAAGAGGAAGAGATGTGTAGGGAGGAATCATGTGTATTTGTTTTCTGATAAATGTAAATGAAAATGAGCTAGTTATTTTTCCTTGAAAAAGATTTTCTTGAGCAGGACTATCTTTATAACTGAATAAAAAAAAACAACAACCAAAAAACAGTGGCTTATGATTCATGCTGCCTTATTCCTGCACTTTTACATTTAGAGGTTTAGGTTCTGAATAATACCTTAAAAAAAAAAAAGGGAAAGAAAAGAAAAACATCCTGCCAGTGTCATTAATTATACAAAGACTTTTAGGAGTACTTTAAAAATTTTTGCCTTTGTATCAGCTTAATAGGAAATAAATTAGTAAAACATTATGCTTTTGAAGAGTGGATCAATGGAATATTTATGAATTCCAAAAAAAAAAAAATCTCTAAAATCAAAGGAAATTCCTTTCTCATCTTGAATATTTAAAATAACTAAAGTAATGGAAAATAAAAAATTTATGAGGCACAGAGTCAGGCTTCTTGCATTTACATTCTGACTCCTTTTTCTTCTGCTTTGTTAGAAAAGGAAGAAGAGACTTAGAAGGTAACACCACAAACTCCTAAAGTGGTGGGGGAGGGTGAGCTTCTCTTGCTAACTTTAAACAGTGTTGTATCAGAATTTGTTTTCTACTCTGTGTGACCCAAAGTGCTGGCGGGTGATGCGGTAAATTTGCATTGGAGTACAAATTATTACACTGTGTCTTCATTAAGAAAGCTTTTCTTGGGTGAGATGACCCAGTGGGCCAAGGCTGACTACTTGTATTGGAGCCCTTAGACTCACATGACAGAAGGAGAGAAACGACTTCAGCAAGTTTTCCTCTGATGTCTACATTTAGGCTGTGACATGTGCACCACTCCCCCACAAAATAAAATATCTTTTTTGTTTTAAAACTTCTCTTTTTAAAAAAATTGAGGGCTGGTATGTAACTTGGTAGCAGAGTGAACCTCAGGCACATGAGGTTCTGGGTTTGGTCTTCAGCCCTGCAGTGGGCGGGGAGAAATGCATTGTTCTTAGTAACAAAGTTGATATCACTTTTTGGCAAAGTTTCTTTTTGTTGTAGTGTATCTTTAAGACCACAGGCCTGTTAAAACAGTCCAGAGACTAATAACAGCATATAAGGCATAAGTACAGGTTGTCCACTCATCATTTGCCATTCTGAGATTTGAGTCCATTGGACGATATAATCTGTTTACTATGTTTGTAGTCATGTTACCTTCTCAGTAAGTGAAAAGCAGTAAGACGAGAAAAACAAGGGTATGAGTGCAAGAAAAATGAATTACAAAACTTTCTTAATTTCAAACCTGTTGGGTGTATTAAAAGATTATTAAATAAATGGCCATTATTGAAAATAATGCCTTCTAATCATTTAAGTCTTAGATGGAAGACAGGAAGAAGTGGCCCTGTGGTTTAGTAAATACTCATTGACCTCTGAGTGACAGGCAATACAGTTCAGGGTTCCAGATCTGAAATTTAGAAAACATCTTGAATATATAATAGTAAGAGATAACCTTAGTATTGTTATAATATGCATGAACTGATTGGTTAAGGCATTTGTTACTCTTTAAGAGTATAAAATATTGTAGTAAAAATCACAAATGGATAAAAGAATAATTTTTAAAATATAAAATAAGCAGCCGTGTTAAAAAACATCAAAATGAATTGTATTGTATCTAATATGTGGCTGACCCAACAATTTGTAGTGGTGAGTGACAGACTTGGTTTTATATTTTAGTTTTTCCCCTTGCTTTACCATCTGACTTTATTCAAATTATTTAATGCTTTTGCGTTTTTTCATTTATAAAATGAGAATGGTAATTATAGTCAAAGTTTGTTACAATTAGAAAACATCCATGCATGTGAAATAGATGTTGATAGTACACAGAAGAAAAAAGCTCAGTGTAAACTATAACCATGTGCTCAGATAAAGGTGTTGACCAAGGAGATAGTTTCCCCTTAAATCTTAGATCTCAAACTACTATCAATATCTGACAGAGTTATCAGAATCTGTTACCTTTTGAGAGAGGGGTAGTATTTAAAGGGTAGTAACGCCAGGAGAAGAAACAGGTAAGTAAACCTGTATTCTTTGATCTTAAATTTATCTGTCTTCAGGCTATACTTTTTTACTCCCATTTTGTGCACCCAATTCCAAGGATCCTCTAATCCAACAATTTAATTTAGTACTTGTAGAAATCTTTTTGTCATTTTTAGAAAGAATTGGATAGTTCAGAATGATATACTTAAGACATACCTAATTTTTTTTCTTCCCCATGAAGCTGAGCCATTATCTGGATATTGTGGAAGTAAACATTGCTCACCAGATCTCGCTACGTTCAGAAGCATTTTTTCATGCAATGACCTCTCAACACGAATTGCAGGACTACCTCAAGAAAACTTCGCAGGCTGTAAAAATGCTTCGAGACAAAATTGCACAGATTGATAAAGTTATGTGTGAAGGATCACTACAGATTTTAAGACTGGCACTTACCAGAAATAATTGTGTTAAAGTATACAATAAACTGAAGTTAATGGCCACTGTGCACCAAACTCAGCCTACAGTGCAGGTGTTACTGTCCACTTCTGAATTTGTTGGCGCATTGGACTTAATAGCAACAACCCAAGAAGTTCTGCAGCAGGAGCTTCAGGGCATTCACAGCTTCCGGTATGTGTGTTAAGTAAACCATTAGGAGTTCTGTCTGAGACGTTTCAACGATAAATATTTATATGCAGTGTTAAAGTATAGATGTATTCAAAGTGAAATATGTATTTTTCTTTCAGATTGATTTGCTTAGTAATGTTATTTTACAAGACCAATTGCAATTTTGAAAATAGCACTTTGGAAATGCTCAAATAACTTTGTGTCAGAATGGTAGATCAAGGTGGAGATGTGAATCCCAGAATGCTTTAAATTAGTTTAGGATCACTTTTATAGGCTTATGAGATGGCTCAGTGGGTAAAGGTGCTTGCCTTCAAGCTGCTGTGGATATATAAGCACATGCACACACACAAATAAATACAAAAATCCTAATAGGGTTTAGATTGAAAAACATTTTTAATTTTCAGTTTTTGTCTCAAACTTCAGAGAATTCCAAATAGTAATTGGGAAAATAACTCTGTTTTTCCTGACTCCTTACCTTGAGAATATCTTTCAGAACAAAACAAAACAAAAACAGGGCTGGAGAGACAACTCAGTTGGAGAAGTTCTTGGCAAGCTACGAGGAGGACCCAAATTAGATCTTCAGAATATGCACTTTAAAAAATTGGTCATTGTAAATCTGGGTGTCGTTGATCAGTGAGCCTAGCCCACTTAGCAAGTTGCAGACTAGTGAGCGATTGTCTCAAAAAACAAAGTAGATGGTGCTAAGGAATGACACCCTTGCTTGACTTGTGTGTGCAAAGCCCACACACGTACTCATAGACAGAGCACACACACAGAAGGGGTGGTGGTGGCTGCAGGTGTTTGTTCATGGTTAGATGTTTGCTTAGCCTGCACGTTCTCTTCAGTACCACTAGCAAATACAAAGCTAGTTTGACTTTGAAATTATACCAGAAGACTTCTGAGATGGACTGAGTTGTGGATGTCTTATGTGAAAGGGTTGTTTATGGACCAGTTGAGGCCACTCAGCATGTTTTGGTGTTCTTGTATGAGTTCTTGTCTGTTGGCAGAGTCTCTCAGAACTTGCAAGAAGGGCAGTCTTACAGATGTGCTCTGTAGCTTATAGCGTGTAATATATTCTAGAGAGTTAGAGTCAAAGTAAGCTTATTTATATTGAATTATAAGTTCTCATTAAGTAACAGTATATATTTGGAATGTTCAGAAAATGTTTTTTAACTTGCACCAAATTGAATTAAGTCATTGTTTCATTCATTCATTGAAGAAATGGCAGGGAGCACTTAGGAGTGTCAGGCTGAGTACAAGATTTTTGAGTTATAAACACAGCAGAGATGGTTTCCACTCTAAACAGTTCCCACTGTGTATTTTGTCAGGGGCATTGACAAAATATGCTAAGCACATGCTTGTGTTGATAGTTATAGATTGCAGTAGAGTCTTAACTCTAATCACATAATCTAGATTCTGATGGCTGTTGAGAAGGTTACAGACTAAGTGCAAAGCTTTTTGGAAAGCTATTGAAAGCTATTGTTGAAAATCCTCTCCTTAAAATTAAAATTTTATATGTAAAATTTGAATAGTTCAAAATGTTGATGTTTAATGTGGGTTTCCCAACATGGAGCTCCAAGTGACCAAATGATTTCTAATTTTTCATCTCTGAATTTTAAAATCTTTTTCATTTTGAGTTTGTGGGATACATTTTTTAATGTGTTGTTGATTTTATCATTGCTTTACAAACGTACACTTAAATGACAGAAACTCTGTCTTTCACTCTTTGCTTATCACTTGATAAAGTCATGAATTTTTATAAGGGTTGGCACCAATTTCCTCTGGCTAGCACAGAATTGAGAAATAGAATTAAAGATTGAACACTTGCTCTCTGAATTAAAATTCTAAGCCAGTTACAGTTTTTACCATGAAGGTCATGCAGTTTTATTTTATTTGATTCATATATTTATGATCAATAATATTGATGAAGACTGTAGTTCTCTAAAGGTGTCTGGAGAAATTCTAAGACTAGAGTTGAATGTTTATTATCAATGATGTATGATTTCTTGCACTACATAATCTAAGTGTTCCAAGCTTGTCCTTAATCCTGAGCTCACAAAGCTTACATTTATTTGCTTTACTTGTTGTCTTACTGAACAGTGATCTACAGTGAGTGATGCGGGCAGTCAGTCTTTCTAGCCCTTGCCCTCACTTGGATGTTGCTCTTGTCTCGGTTTGCGCAGATGTCTGTGTTTATTTTCTGTAGAGCCTGTGCTTGTAAAGATACTTATTAACATTCCTTACGTAAAGCTGCCTATCAACTGTCAGTTCTATTGTGGTTATAATTGTATGAAAGTTTTATATCAGAATTTGAGTTTAATTTATACTTCGGACACTCATTTAATTTAAAAAATAAAAGAATTTAAGTTAATTAAAAAAAAAATAAAAACTCTGAAAGAATATCTTTCTAATCTTGATTCATACTTGAAGTAATTTGAGACTGAGTTTTGGTAGTTAAGAAATTTTACTTTGTATTTTAAAATTCTGGCAACTCTACTGGATGGATTTACCTTCTTTTAACTGTAAGATTGTTAAATATCAGTGCTATCTTGTAAAGCTTCATGGTATTTTTAATGCCATTTCATTTTTTTTGAAAATGCAATTTTGGGTTCTTCATGTTTTAATCAATTGGGGGAAATGTGTAATTCAGGTTTATTTTTACTATAAGCATTGTTGGTATAAACTGTGCTCTTTTTAAATATAAGAGCTTTCTATTCAGATTTTACTTGCTTCCTGCCCTTCAGTGCCTCACGTCATATTTTACTCATTTTTTATAGGGCATGTCTTAGAAAAGCCCTTCATCTCTTTCTTAGTAGCCCAACTAAAGATACTTTGGTTTAAGCTGTTGATAGTCCTCTTATTTTTATAAACACTAGTCTAATTTTTATGTTTGCCTTTGATCTTTATATTGCATTTTAAGGAGGTTTTTTTTTTTAATTTCAAACTTGCAATAGTCATATTATAAAAAACCTATTAAAAAAAAGAAATGTATTGTATATTGTTAACATTTTTTCTAGTTAGTGACAGAAAATACTTACGTTTATTTTTTCTCATTTCAGAGCTATTGATGTGAAAATTTTCTGTATAAACTTTGCTTTCTAACTACTAAATCTCAGAATATTTCATTTATATCCTCTGATGACATTTTAACTGCAGTTTCCTGTGCTTTATTATCATTTCTGTTTTCTAATGTCTTTCTGTTAGGCTTTAAATGTCTTGGGCAAGAGCTGTGACATGCACGTCTTAATACACATTTGTGAAACCTATGAATGAATATTACAAAAAAGTACACTTTTATTATTGATACATACCTTTTTGTGTGTTTTTAATAGTCTGGAATCATTGTTTCATGGTAATTGTAACTATTTAAAATTGCTATAACTATTTGTAGTTGGTACATACCTGTGATTCTCAATCCTGCCTGCATACTAGGCTCCTGGAAGAGCTTTGAAGAATGGTGTGCCACACAAAATTGAAGCCAGTTAAGTTATATTTCCAGAAGAGAAGGCTTAAAACACCTGTATATTTTCACAGCTCCCTGAGAATTTCTAATGTGGCCAAAATTGAACCCTCCTGGGCTCTCTAAGTTGTTCAGTGCTATAGAGTGCTCACATCTTCCTATATACATTTCTTTTTTTTAATGAAAAATTCAACCAAAGAATCTTCCTTTTTCAGAGAAGTACTGTGTATCCAATATAAGCTGCCAAATCTGATCCTCTTTTCCGAGCCTAAAGAGTAATTTATTTAGGTGGAAATTTTGGTTTACATTTAATGCCTAATTCCTACAATGATTGTTTTATGTATTTATTGGTTTTTGTAATTAAAAAATTAATGATTTTACTGTCTTATTGTGATACTGGACAAATTTATATATACGTTCTTAACAATTACACATTAAAAAATTCCCTTCTTAGTAAGAAAAATAGTCATTGAAATAATGCATATAAGTTTGCTGTATTTATAGAGGTATTGTTAAAATTAACAGTATTCAAATATTTCATATTGACTTGTCAATATGGACTTAACAAAACATATATATTGATAGACTGCTGTTCACCCCACCCCCATTTTACAGAAGAGCTTTAAATACTTGAAATCTAAGGCTGTTTTTGCTTTTTTATATTATAAAGGTTTGTAGAAACCGAGAACATTTAAGTATATTAGGACTCTGAACCAGGTATGGTGCATATATTAGATGAACTTTCAGTTTTCCTCTGCAGAAGCTATTAGATAGATAGGCTATCCTATTCCATTTCCAGGGATACTGGAAGTGAAGTTTAGACAGTCTCAAATAATTTGTTTCAGGTCATACCGCTTCTTATGAAAGAGTAGATGGGAGATTCAGACATCTATTAAAGCATAGAGCTGTGTTTAATATATTTGAATGAGTATCTTTTTGATACCAGATAACTCTGAATACCAAACTGATCTTATAATGATATAGATACCGAAATTGTAGGCAATTGTGTTAGTTTTACTGAATAAAGAACTACCATATTAATTAATTTTCAGTTAAAAATTAATGAAATTAGTTTGTTTGCTAGTTGTAAGCCTACCTGCCTTTCTTTCCTTTCTTCCCCCCTTCCTTCTTTCCTTTCTTTCTTGCTTTCCTAATTTTCTCAAAGGTGGACAGCATCCAGTGTTAATTATGGGTTTCAGCATTCTGTGGTTTCATTGATTGTGGTTTCGTGATTCTATCCAAGGAATTTATTATTGGTTGTATCAGAATAGTAAACATATTATTTTGGTCCTATAGTTCTATGTAATCTGCAGTCACAGTTCCCAAACATTAGAATAGGAAAACATACACATTTTATACTTTGAGATAAAGCCAAGAGATTTTTCTGTTTGATAAAATGAGAACTACTGTAAACTGTATTAATATAATGTTTTTCTGATACAAATAGCACAAAGGTCACTTATTGAACATGCATCTTAGGAAATAGAAAATTAATGTATAAATTCAGACACTTCTAAGTAGAAAAGCATTGTGATTTTTCCAATTTACTTGGTTGGATATATAAATTTAGTGCTTTTTCAGAAAGTGGTATTTCAGGTTTTTTGTTTTGTTTTAGCATTTATATTATTCCCTGGTTTTCTAAAGGAACAGAACCTGTGGAATGGATTCTCTCTTTCTCTCATACAGTGAAGGGCATTTAGTGGTGAGGTTTACAGGCTGGGATCCAGATATCTCAACCATGGCTGCTTAGCAATGGAAAGGCCGGAATCCCATTCAGTCCACAGTTAGTCTACACGGGAATCCTGAAGAAGTGGGTTCTGATACAGGTGAAGGAAGGCCTCAGCCCCAGGATAGATGAACTTGCCAACAAGAGCGAAGGCAAATAGATGAAAAGCAAAAAGCTTCATTTTTCCATGTTCTTTTCTGTGGGCTGCCACCAGAAGATGTGGCCCAGATTTGGGGTGGGTCTTCTCACCTCAGATAATTCAGTTAAGATAGTTGCTTACAGGTTTGCCCAGCTGCTTTGGTTTTGATTGATTACAGATGTAGTCAAGTTGACAACCAAGAATAGCCATAACAGTGTTATGTTTTGTATAGTATTTTAGTAGATCCATTACCACTTTAAATTATTGTTACTGTATTTTAGTAAATCCATTGCCACTCTAAATTATTGTATGAGATTATTAAGGTACATACTGCCATTTATTTATTTTGAGGCATGGTCTCACTAGGTAGCCCAGGCTGTCCTGAAATGGACTATGTAGCTGGCCATAAATTCAAAAAGATTTCTCTGCCTCTGCCTCCCCAGTGTGCTATCACATCCAGCCCTTAGGCTACATACTCTACATTAACTGCTTAGACAAATTTTTGTATGTGTTTTCATGCATAAAAAAATATTACTTATAGCATTAAGGTTAATAACATCTGTTCCTTATCTGAATTTAAGGATGTATAATATAAAAATGAAGCTACTTAAATTACTTAAGACTATCTGAGGTTGGGCAATGGTGGTACGCTTCTTTAATCCCAACACTCAGGAGGCCGAGGCAGTCTGATCTCTTGAGTGTGAGGCCAACCTGGTCTGCAGAACAAGTTCCAGAACAGCTAGGGCTATGCAGAGAAACCCTGTCTCAAAAAAGTAAAAACAAACAAACAAAAAGACTATCTTGAGAACCTTACATTTATTACAGAAATTTTTATTATTTTAATGAGGAAATATTAATGGGTGCATTCATACAAACTTGACATCAGAATTTTGTGGGATTTGTTGAAGAATGAAATCTGCATTCAAAGAGAATCTGATTTCCATAATATACATTAGGAGCTAGCTGTATTAAATTTATATATAAATTTGTTTCATGCCTTAATGCTGGTTTTTAAACAATTGAGAACACATGTAGAAAGATAAAGGAAATCAAGAAAACTATAGGAAACTGAATATTACCTATGAACCATCAATAGGTGGCTTTTTTATCTGTAGCTTCCCCAGACTCCTGAATTATTTTAAGTTACAAGTGTATTGTTTCAGCCATAAATATTTCATGTATTTTTAAAAGATGAGATTAAAAAAAAAAAAAACTCTAGTATCACTGATATCTCCAAATAGCTAGTTGGTAATGATATGTCTCTGTTTCTTCCCAATTTTTATAGTGTATTTTTGGTGGAATATACACTATCCTGATAATACGTGCAGAGTGACTGGCTGTTTGATATATAGCTTCATTATTTTTATTTTCTCCTTTTCAAAGTATTCATTGAGAGCTGCACGCTCATGTTTCACATCCTCTCCTTCCATCTGTTCTCTGTTGTAGGTGACGATTAATATTTACTATTGATATGTCTTCTGGTAACGCTGTTGTTAATCCTAAACAGCTGTATAACCAAATCACCACACAGAAATTGGGTTTATTTAATTAACCCAGCTCACAATGCTGGGCAATATTTACTCCCTCTTAAACCTCCAAGCCCTCATAGTTTCCTAACATTTAGATTTTACCCATTATACTTGCTTTTTGTGAAATGTTAGGTCTGGTTCATTTTCCATGTAGTTCCAAGATCTCTCCTCCAGCTCTCTCTCCTCTCCTCCTCTCACTCATTTCCTGCCATTCTGACTCCTCCCCTCTTTCCTGTCCTCTGGCTCCTTCCATTGTTCAACTTTGTGTCTAGTTGCTTTATTTTGGCCTGTTTACACAAAGTTGAGACAGGATGCTTAGAATACGTTTCACAGTACAATATCTGGATTGAAACCAGAGAGTGGGGAACAGAAATCAGCATTTGAATGAACAAAGGTAAGGTATATACATTTCAAAAGAACATTATATCAACAGTTCTCTATAGTTGGAAGTTGCTTAGATTTCCTTACCGGAGTGCTGAATGTTAAGCACTGTGTAAGTCTAAGCATGTATGCTGTTGGCTCTCCTGACTATCTGATCAGCACTGCTATTGATTATTTACTGGGCTATTCCCAGTAAATAAGAGATCCCTCCAATTAACAATTATAGTTGACCCTTTAAAAACACAGATTTGGAATTGTGACAGTTTAAGAAACTCTAATAGGCAGTATAGCCTAAACATATTTTTAAAACTTAGAGAAAGTTAAGTATGTTTTGAATGTATATATGTAGACAGTCTACTTTTATCATAAAACACAGACCTATTACAAAAAGTAAAATTTGTCAAAACTTACCTCGTAGACTGTACATGGCAGCATTCATAGTAGAGATGTAAAATGCACAAGCTGACTTCACTGCAGGCTGCTTTGTGGTCCTTGCATAGCCACTTTCTGTTGCTGTGGTGGGGGTCATGTGCTGAGAGCATCTGCTTAAAACTGACATATGTCCTTGTGTCAGTCAGTCATCTCTCCAGCACAGTGATTATCATGGAAAAGAAATCTTTCAGTAGCTGGGTGACAGAGTGAGTCAGAGCCAGCTCAGACAAGTTAGTGAGAACCTGTCTCAAAATAAGTGAGAAGATAGTGGGGAGATAGCTTAGTCTTAAGACCTTGTCTGTGTTTAATCCCCAGTACCGCAAAAGGGGAAGAAAAGCAATCAGTTTTGTTTTTTTCACAGTTCATACTACGTTACAACATATAAAATATGTGTTACTTTATGTTGCTGGTATGGCCTCTGGTCAGCAGCGGCCACTTGGACTTAAGTTTCGGAAGCGTCAAAACATACAAATGGATTTTGGGAGGGTTTTTTTTTTTTTTTTTTCCTTTCCTTCATGATATGTGGGTTTGGGGAGACACCTAATGCCTGAAGTGCTTGGTAGTCAGCTGTGTCTGGTTAATCTGAAGCAGCTCCTATAAGGAAAGGTAGAATAAACTCTTAAGACAATCTGTCTTTAGCTAGTGGTTTTTGAAGAGCTGAATTGGGATTCCAGCATCTTCTAAAGGTAACTGATAAGCTGTTCTTAAGAAAGTCGGCTTAGTATATGGATTTAGGTCTAAAAGCTTTTCTTATTTTTAAATCTTTTAAAAGTCCTTTCTATCTTTATTTTTGTAGATACTCAAATTGTCTGATGTTTTAGTGGTGATTCTACCATTATTCTTGAGTCCTTTTAATATGAGTCCATGAGGAATAAATTGAAAGCTTCCGTTCTTTGTGCTGTGACAGCGCACTTACACTGTACTATCTGGTGTGTGTAAGCTATCATTTCCTTGGGGATTCTTTTTTAAAAAGGCATTTAAATTTTATTATTACAGTGCATTTCTAAAACTGTTAGGGTCACTTTTCCTCCCTTGTTGAGGCAAGGTCTTGTTTCTGTTGTGCTGTCTGTTCCTGGCTAGTTAGCCGAGAGCCTTGAGCTTTGAGGTTTTCACCTCTCGTGTAGCTGTAGGCTTGCTGAGGTTACAGATGTCCGTCACTGCATCTGGCTTTCTTATGTGAGTCCTAACTGAGTTTAGGCCATGTCTTTTGTGTGGCCGGAGCTTTCACCTGCAGAGCCTTCTCCTTGGCATGGGAGCCTGCTTCTTTCAGTAAGAGCCTGTGTTTAGAAATCCCAGCTACTGGGCTGCTTTCAGTTAATTTACTTGTTGGTGGTAAGGTTGAGTCCAGGGCCTCACGTATGCTAAGCATTCACTCCTGCTTAGCTACACTTTTCTTTTCAAGGAAAACCTAGGAGCCTATCTGTTACTGCCCATTCAGAGTGATGCCTGTAGGCATGTCATTTCTTAACTATTCTTAACTATTAACTGACCAGATTGAAAATGCGATCCTAAGATACCAACACCATTTCTCATTTGTTTTAGCACACACTATGCTCTCAGAACTGCAGTAGTATTTTGATACTTTCCTTTCCCCATCCTTATCTGTGGGTATTCTCCAAGACCCTCAGGAGATGCCTAAAGCACAAATAGTACCAAACTTTTCCCCCTTGATACCTGTGATTAGGTTGGACACAAGATAAACAGTGACTAACAGTTGTAGTATATACTGCAAAGTATATTTTTAAAGAGGATGAAATGGGACTCCTGGGTCAAAGTGAAATTGCCTAAGTAGTTTTTCTAAGTCTGGAAGGGTTTTAGTTTGTGTTATTGTGAAATATTGGTGCCACTTAGGAGACATTTATTCTCTTAGAAGCTCTTAAGAAATATTTTCATATTGCAGAATACAAACAAGCTCTTATTTTATTTGTCAGATTTGTTTCAAAATTATCACTACTTAATAAAAACTTTATAATAGAAGAGTATCCTCCTAAAAGCAGTCATGGTTTTAACTAATTTTGAAAGTTGTACTGTATGGAACCCTACTTTATAAGCAAAGCTGCTGACATTGAGCTCTTCCTTTTCAAGTAATGCAGTGTATGTAGTAGAAATAGTTGTATTAAATTTACATTTAATATAAAGTTACATTTAGAAATGTTAAAAAAATCACCACAAAGACAGACTTATTTATTATTTGTTTATTTAGATGCCTTGTCCTCCCTGGCCCAAAACTCATGGTTGACCTGCCTCAGCCTCCCAGCTGTCAGGGTTACAGGTACCAGCATAACTGACTAGAGCTTTTTCTTTTTCTTTTGTGTTCGCTTGGGTATTTTTAGTTTTGTAGTGCTGGACATTGGACCCAGGGCCTTGTTCATGGTAGGCAAGTGTCCTGCCAATGAGCCCCATCCCAAGGTAGAAACTCTAAATTTTCTAAAAATTTACTGAAATATAGAAAGACTCACTAGTTTAAAATAAAGCGTATATAAGTAGAAGGGGACCAGAGAGAAAGCAGATAGAGAGGACAGTGAGAGTGTAAATGTGAGTAAAGCAGATTGTAAATGTGTGGGAATGTGGGAATGAAAGTCATTATTTTTTTTTCTTTTCTTTTTTTGTGAGACAGTTTAATGTCCTTTACCCTGTAGTCAAGACTTTGAACTCCTGATCCTCCTGCCTCTACCTCTCCAGTGTTGGGATTATGGGCACGTTTGTATGGTGCGAATTGAATTTAGGACCCATGCGCTGTACCAACATACACGTGGTTTGTATGGTGGGAATTGAATTTAGGACACGGGCGCTGTGTCAGCTAAGTCGCATTTCTGTTCATGTTTTGGGGGGAGTACATATGTAGGTCAGAGCACAGCTTGCAGGAACCAACTCTCTCCTTCTGTCACAAGGTACCAGGGATCAAATTCAGGTCTTTAGGCTTGGCAGCAAGATCCTTTACCCTGGGGCCATCTCACTAGCCCCAAATCCATTATTTTGGAGAGTTAATATATGCAAATGACAAAGGAAAGATTACACAACTTAAACCCCTTTTCCCTGCCATCTAAGCAGATTTTCCTTTGACGTTTTCCCCTTACGTTTTGAATTTTGAAATTCTTAAGTATATTGGGTTTTCTAGGTTTCTCAGCTCATTTTTATGAAGCTATTGGATTTGGGGTGAGAAAATATTTTGTGGCTGAAGACAGTTTTAGTTATATCCTCTAATAATTTTAAAGATTTTAATTTTTTATACGTAAGCATTCTGCCTTGCCCGCCTGCATGTATGTACCATATGTTTGCCTAGTACCTGCAGAGGCCAGAAGACAGTGTTGGACTTTATCCAGTTCTTTTCCTACAGACGAAAAGGAACTGAACTCAGGGATCCTACAAGAACAGCAAGCGCCTTGAATACCTGGCAGCCACCTCTAGCCTTTAATGGCTTAGAGTTTAGTGACCTGACGGCTGATGAACAGTGATTGACATTTAGCATGACATTGAGTTGAGTCACTCTGTCCCTATTGCCATTTAGATTATTTATATAAAAGAATAGGGCCTGCCAAATATTAGGGACTTGAGTTTTCTGAATAAATGAGTGGCTGATAGTCACTAAATTGTTAATGAAGAAAGGAATTTGAACAGCTGATAATTCATCTGTAAAAAGCAATCATGAAATTTATCAAGTAGCCAGGTGGTGGTGGCACATGGCTTTATCCTAGCACTTGGGAGGCAGAGGTAGGCCTATCTCTGTGAGTTCAGGGCTAGCCTGGTCTACAGAGTTCCAGGACAGCCAAGGCTACATAGAGAAACCCTGTTTAAAAAAAAACAAAACAAAAACAAAACAAGTAATCAGGTTTTCTGAGCATACTTAACTGTTTAGACTTTAAAGAAACAAAAAGGTAGAATCCTGGAGATGAAATGACATTATGACAGTGATTTTTGCTCATTAAAGGTCTCCATTTTATTAAAACATCATATTGTTAGTAAGTACCGTCAGCTAGAAAAGCTCTTTCCTCTTGAAATTGGAGTAAATTTATGGGTGTTAGTGGGTATATATAATGTTTTTCTCTTCTCTTGGTAGGCATTTGGGATCACAACTTTGTGAATTAGAAAAGCTGATTGATAAAATGATGATTGCAGAATTTTCTACTTATTCTCACAGTGACTTAAACAGACCACTGGAAGGTGAATGTCAAGTTTTAGAAGAGGTACGTGTTTGAACTGTGGAGTCCAGTTACTGTCTTCCCTCAGTGTTGCTTCCTCACAGCCTTAATTACTGCACATTCTTCTTAGGGTCATAACGCACAAAATTACCCCAAATTTCCACGTCTGTCGGACTTTGGAATTTGTGTGCTAGCTGTGTGCCTTTAATAAGTATAAATGCTTAGTATCCTATGAAGTTGGAAATTGGAATAATGTCATAGCTTATTTAGAAATAAGAGTTGAAATGAGGTTTTTAAAGGTTACAAGCCAAGTTCAAAATAGATCTAGAGGATGACTAGGATGTGTTTAATTTATATACCATGGGTATGTATCCACTGGGGTTTCTCTTCTGTAATGGTTGTGTGGTAATGTGGTGTTGTGTGGTAATTTGTTAATCATCCAAATTCACTGATCATCTGTATACACACCTAAATAAAACAAGTTGTATTTGTATATGTATGTAAGTATATGTATGTCCAGGCTTCACTACCCTGGTAATTTTGCAGTGAAGATTGTTGCCAAAAACTACCAGGAAAAAACAAAAATGAATCTAAAGTTCCTGCTTCATAATGTTTTTTTTTTTTGTTTGTTTGTTTTTTAAAGATTTATTTATTTATTATGTATACAGTGTTCTTCCTGCATGTGTGCCTGCAGGGCAGAAGAGGGCACCAGATCTCATAGATGGTTGTGAGCCACCATGTGGTTGCTGGGAATTGAACTCAGGACCTTTGGTAGAAGAGTCAGTGTTCTTAACCTCTGAGCCATCTCTCCAGCCCTTCATAATGTTTTAGAGAGGTGCATATTAGCAGTTCCACTCAGAGTCCAGGTCAGTCTTCCGGTCGTCTGGGTTCCTGACTGGTTATAAGTATATGAAGGTGTTCTTGAACTGTGGAAGTGAGGGTAAAAGACCTTTTAGCATGGTTTCTCAGGAGCCAGCTTCATTTGCCACACTGTGGAGAATAGGATTTACCTGCTGGAGAGTATGGACTCAAACCTGATGTCAAGTTCGGCGAGGGAGGGCTCACATCACGCTCTGGAAAGCACCACGTGGTGTGTAGGCAATCTGAGGTCTGACGTAACCATTCCGATAAGTGTTTCTGCTTTTATATTAAATTTCAAATGTAAAATCATACATGTTTCTTTTATTTTACTAGGAAAGATTAGTATCTCTTGTATTTGGGCTTTTGAAACAAAGAAAACTTAATTTTTTAGAAATCTATAGTGAAGAAATGATTATTACGGCAAAGAACATCATTAAAGAGGTATTGTACATCTTTATTTAATATATGATTTAAAACCTGTGAAGTTTTTGTCACCTAGTAATATGTAAAATAAGCAGATAATAGTAATACTTGATCATTTTGTTAAAAAATTGTATACATGGAAAAATAAGAGAAGTGTAGCCCTACCAGCCACAATCACTACTTTAAGATGATACGGGTTTCTTATTGTTGCTTTACACGTGAATTTGGACAGATTTCAGAACCCACATTAGCATTTTTTTAATTTATTTTACAAAGCTTCAGAAACATAGGCTTATGGTTCTGTACAATTGTACAAACATGTTGGTTAGACCTATATTGTCTTTCTTTCAATGTGGAATATTTAAAGTTTCAATTTGATACTGTAAATAAAGCTGAAAGCCCTCTTGGGGAACAACGTTAGCTTGTTTTCATGTTTAAGCTCTTTCTTACGAGGTGGAGAGGATGGCTCAGCCAGAGAACATTGTCTGACCCTGGGAGCCAAGTGTGCACTTGCAACCCCATCACTGGGCAGGCAGGAATAGCCTGTGGCTGAACTGCAGGCCAGTGAGCCACCCTGCCCGAAAGGAGTTAGATAGCCTTCCTGAGGATGACACTTCAGATGGCCTCTGGCCTCCATGCCGGCACACAAACACGCATCACCAGGTGAACATGTTTGTGCACCCATACAAGTAGACAAAGGAGCAGCAAAAAGACGGTGTTCTTAGACTGGTACGGCAAGGCAGGGTTGTTGCTCGGAGACTGAGGGGCATTTTAAAGTTTAATGCATAAACCTCAGTTGTTATCTTACTAGTTTACACCCCCCCAACAAGCATGTAGACGTTAGCTCCCTTTCTGCCCCGCTTAGACAGTTAGTAGCAACCTGAAGTCTTTTAGATTCTGCGCTGCTGCCGGGGATTGAGCCCAGGCTTTATGTTGAACCTGTTAGGCAGGTACTCCACTGCTAAGCTGAGACCCCGCCCCCACTCTCCCTTGTTTTTAGTTTCCCCTGGTCTTTGCTTTGATGTTTTTTTTTTTAACTTAGATAATTTTACAAAATGTTTATTATGCTTAGTCATCATTAGGTTGAATGTACATATATAAGTTTTCAGTGTTTATATAAAATACACAAAACTAACTGCTTTTTCTTTTACTTAAACTGGTTGAAACACTATTTCTAAACGGGTATAACCATTTTGGAAAGTTTTTGGCAGTATTTAATAATGCTAGATATATATACATTACAGAATTTCTATTCTTAAGTATCCACCTAACAGAAATACTGAGGTAAATCCATTCAAACACATTAGAGTATGCATAGCAGCACCGTTTGCCATTAGAAAAAAAGGGAACATTTTGAATTACATCATCAGAAAATACAGTGGGTAGATAGAATTGTGGTATATATACACACGGTAAAATACTACATCACAATGAGATTGAACACATTATTCATCGCTTCATAAAGCTATGTGAATATAATGTAAAACTAGACTCAAGAAGACTATACACTGGAGAATCCCGTGCATGTAAGTTTCAGACACAGGTGAAATGCATCTGCACCTTAGACATCTGTTATTTGCATGCCTGGTACCTGAGGAGGCTAGAAAAAGGCTTTGGCTTCTCTGGAGCTGGTTATCAGCCTCCAAGTGGGTGCTGGGAGTTGAATCTTGATCCTCTGGAAGAGGAGCCAGTGCTTTTAACCACTGAACTAACTACAGCCCAGTTCCTTTGCTTTTATTTCATATGTGGGTGAGCATGTTTAGGTGCATGTGTGTGCACACATGTGAAGGCCGGAAGGCAGCCTTGGGTGTTCTTCAGGAGACACTGTGTTCTGAGACAGTCTCTTAGTAAACCTGGAGTGCCTGATAGGCTAGGCTGGCCGGTCAGTGAGCCCCAGGGTTCTGCCTGTCTCAGGCTCCCGGCGGTGGGATGCCTAGTGTTTAGCCACACCTGGCTTTTTAACAGGGATTTGGGGAATTAGGTTTAGGTCCTTGTGTTTGCAGGACAAACACTTCACTGTCTGAGCTGCCCCTCCTTCCCCAATCTCATGGTGTTCTTTTACATGAGTGTATAGATGAATCATGAATTAGTTGGGATTCTAAAGACAATTAACCAAGTTGCCATTTTTTTTAAATTGCAGCGTGTGATTAATAAAGTTTCACAAATAGAAGAAATAGACACAGATGTTGTTGTAAAGTAAGTATAAACATGTATGTAGCTTTGTATTTATCTGTTAGGGAAAGATGCAATTTAGGATTTTAAGGGGGACTAATCTAAGTAATTGACTGAAATTTGGCTCAGGGTATAAATACATTTACATGTTTAAGAGATAGTTGAAATGAACATTGACAGAGTTCAGAAGAAAGATGATAATGTCCTTAACTGTAGCTGTGTCCTTGGATAGAGGAAACAATCATGAGGGAACTGATTCTACTCTTTACGGAGGGAACTGGAGGAGCAGGTACAATAGAGGCCACCATTTCGTGCTTCTTGTGAGCACACACATACCCACACCCACACCCATTTTTCCTTATGTACTCTCTGTCATTGCTACACAGTACAGGAGTTCATCTGCCTTCAGGTGTTTATTCCCTGCTGCCTTGGCATCATTGTTCTTTTGCTTAAAATAAAGGATACTTGAAGAAAAGCACTGGTGCTTACCCAGTTGAATTGTTAGCAGAGGTTGTGGCTAAGTGATTATTGCGCAAGTAGTACATACAGCATGGATACATTAAACAAAGGGATTATTCTAATCCAAAGTGGGGAGGGGAGGCACAATTATCATATCACAATGGTGATAGATTGCTATATTTAAAAAATTTTTCCATTTAGTATTATTGCACTGTTTTAGATAGAGAGAAATCTAACAAAAGCATAAAACTGGATAATGAGTTGACTGCTTTATCTTTGCTTTTTCTAGTCTTTATAAGGACCCTTCATTGACCAGGCCCTGCTGGTTGGCTTTTCAGGGCAAAGTTGAGCATAGAAGGGGAATAGAGGGTGATAAAGTGGCAGGGATTGAAAATAGTTTATTAGAGTGGGGCTAGCAAGTCTTAAGTTTAAATCAGTTAGCTCTATAATCAAGCTTCTGATAGTTCAAGGAGTTGGGATATTTAATTTTAAATTGCTTGTGTCTAGACAGTTTTTGTTTTCATCTTGAGATTCCTATTCTTTTGAGAGGGATAGTGAAAAGTGAATGACTGGATTTCTCATTCATTTCGGTATCTAAACCTTTTCTGGCCAAAGATATGAACAGTGATGTAGATTGTTATTGAGTTTCTCTGGGCCAAACCCCCAACATGGAGCTTGTGGAGTATTACAGTTTCCACACTATTCCCTGGCATATCTGCTTCAGAATTGATTGGAGCAACTAATGTAAAGGAGGAACTGCTGGGAGACAAATCACAGGAACCTTGAGAAAACTCAGGAAAGCACTGACTTTTTATTCTTGTGCAGGCTGTTCATATATACTTGACACAAATTAGAATCATTTGGGAAAAGGGACTGTCCGTTGAGAAAATGAATCCATAAGATTGGCCTGGAGTGATTGATGTGAGCGATCCCAGCGCATTGTGGGTGGAGCCACCCTCAGCTGGTGGTCCTGGGTGCTGTCAGATAGCAGCTGAGCAAGCCATGGGGAGCAGACATGTAAGCATCTCTCCTCCACGGCCTCAGAGTCAGCTCCTGGCACCAGGTTCCTGCCTTGAGTTCCCACCTGAGTTCTCCCAGCAGTGGAGTGTGACCCGAGAGTTGTGAGCTAAAGTAAAATCTTCCCTCCCCATGTTGCCTGTGGCCATGTGCTCTCACAGCAATAAAAGCTTAGCTAAGGCACTGTAGTCTTCTCAAAGTATGTAAAGAGCTTCATGGCATCCAGTACAAGAGTGCTTTTTTTTTTTTTTTTGTAATAAACTCATGGCCATTGCAGTGTTCACTGGAAAGATACAGTAATAAGTTGTTTTAGTTCTATGAAATCTCCTTAGGGTGATTTAGGGTGATTCTTTTTTTGTATTAACCTGTTTCATATTAGAAGTTATTAGAGCAACTATCAAGTAATAATACTGGCTGATACATCATTTTTTAAATGCACCAAATGTTGCTGATAGCAGTTTTTAAAACCAGTTTCTTTAATGTTTAAAATCGTATAAGAGACATACTTTTCTCCATGTTAAATTGAAAACAACGAGTGAACAAAGCAAGGGTCAGTTACTTGACAGAGTTACACAACCAGAAGCTGGATTAAATAGCAGGGATTTCGAGCTGATTTGGTGCTGCCCAGAGTCTGCCAGCAGGCTGTCCTACCTCACACAGATGGAAAGGTGCTTTATAAATTGGTAGTTGGAGAAGTGGATTATTAAATCTGTTGAGGGAAATATTCTTCTATCATTATTTCACAAGAGATCCTTATTTTTAGCTAATGTCAGTATGTAAGCATGTATTTTACTTCTTCAGTGGTCACAAAACATTCTCACATGGAATTGCAGTATGATAAGGACTTTTGCTAGTATACTTGATAGGACTAGTCAGTTAGAACGGTGTTTAAACAGGTAGAGTTTGGTAATTGACCTCTTTAGCTTAGGAGTCTATGATTTTAGTTAGGGCTCTAGATAAATGGCACTTTATTTTTATGTAATATTTAGTATCTTTCCCTCCAGCTTATAGATGTCATCATATCGGTCCACACACAGTTATTTTGTTTAAAATTTTTTATAGGCTTGCGGATCAAATGAGAATGTTGAATTTCCCCCAGTGGATTGATCTGTTAAAGGATATTTTCTCTAAGTTTACAGTTTTCCTACAGAGAGTTAAGGTAAGCTTACATATCATCAGTTGCCTGCAATATCTCTGAAATTCAGTCAGCTATCCAACTAGTATCATAGGATTGAAACGCATTTGTTTGTAGTCAGTCTTTATATACATGATGATGTCTTTGAGCTTTGGCTGTGGTCTCTTGCATTTCCCTCAGTCTACTTGTGATGTGTCTGTGCTGACTAGGCTCACTCAGTCTCCACTGATTTTGGAGATTTGAACTTGGAGTCTGCTTACTTAGAATCATGTTCATCCCCCAAAGAATCAAATGCTCAAGAGAGGAAGCATTATATTACAAGATTTTTAACTATGAATGTCAAAGTTCCTTATTTCTTAATAGTTCATAAAAGGTAGTAATTTATATAAACTATTTTTCATTCACCTTGTTTCCATTGTTTGTCAAGATTTCTTCCATATCAAGTACCATTGTTTAAGATAGTAATATTGAGGTGGAGCTAACAATGTAGTAGAAAGAGACCTAAAAAAATAAAAAGGTAATTTTTGATGATGATAATAAATGTTCTTAAACAAGCAACAAAACAACCACCACAAAGCAGAGACAGCTGCATAGTGGGATCAAGCTGTTGTAGAGAGTCAGGGAGGAGCTCTTTGAGGAAGCTGCTGTTGTTCCAGAACCCAGGTGCTGAGGACGGTGTGCAAAGGTCATGGTGAGGAGCACTGTGTAGAGGAGGAGGCAGAGGTGCTGAGTGAGAACAATCTTGGGCGTGTTCAGAAAGCAGAGCGAGCTGCTGTCGTGTGGGGATGTGAAGGAACATGAGCTATTTTTCTTTTAAGCGGGCATATACTTCATCTCTGTGAGACAGGTTATATGCCTGGAACAGAGTGATCGAGGTTAGCAAAATATACAGTGTTTAAGGGAAATTTCCATAAAAAACAGAGTACTCTGATTTCTAAGTTCTAGTGAACCTGCCTCTCCTCTTTCACAAATCACTGTTGTTGTGCAATTCAAGATTGATAAAGTCTAACATTTTTATAGGACTTTGATTCATTTGAGATTATAAATGTTCAGAATTGTGTCCAAATAATTCTTGTAAATTTTAGGTTCATGTTATTTAAATGCATCTTTTTAAAACGCCTTTTTTTTTCCCCCGGTAGGCAACATTGAATATCATTCACAGTGTTGTTCTCTCAGTTCTTGACAAAAACCAAAGGACTAGAGAATTGGAGGAGATTTCACAGCAGAGGAGTGCTGCAAAGGACAATTCCGTGGACACAGAGGTGGCTTATTTGACTCACGAAGGCTTGTTCCTAAGTGATGCTTTCAGAGAGGGCGAGCTAGCAGCTGCAGAAGTTGATACTACCTCTCAGAGAAACACTTCTCCAAATAGCGAGCCCTGCAGCAGTGACTCGGTGTCGGAACCAGAATGTACTACTGATTCTTCATCCAGCAAAGAGCAGACCCCAGCAGCCGCCACTCCAGGAGGTATAGATATTATGTGAGTATAGTAGCTTGGTGAGAATGAGCCCTGTGCACCATTTTAGAGTGTGTCAGCTTAGTTTTAGAAATGTCACCCTTTGCTTAGAATTTAACAAGGTATATTAATTTCATAAAACACAGGGAATACGTACTTCACGTTGAAAATGTGTAGTAGGCATGGGGGTGAGCCTTGGAGACAGTGGGGAGATGACAGGACCTTACAACTGGTGAGGAACTTGAACCGCTTACTGAGATGCCCTTACTTCAGCACGGTGGTAATAGATCTGTATGACGTGAACAGAGCTTTTCCAGGAACGCTTGACCGTGACTACTCCGATCATTTTTCTGTTTTCTCTGCTGCTTTCTTATTTTATATTAGTAATGATATGTTTGATGTAAACATTGGTTTTTCAGAGGCATGGGTTTCCTATGGATCACATTGCCCTTTCAAACATCACTTGTAAAAAATATGTTTTGAGATTATTTCACGTTTACAGAAAATTTGCCTGATGCCCAGTTGTGCTTATTTAGAGTCCTGTCAGGAAGAGCTCCTGTTCTTACACATCTTCACTCTCTTCACTCTCATCATTTGTTAATCTTCTGCATGTTGGCCATTTTGGAGTATATGTCCCGGGTGTAGTAGCTTTAATTTTTATTTTCCTGGTTATTGCTAGGAAAGCACCTTTTCATATACCCATTGTCTGTTTCATTAGTGTCTCCTGTCAGGCGTTTATAGAAGGCCTTTGTCCACTTTTCTATTGGTTTTTTCTTAGTGATTTCTTAGAGTTGCTTGGGTAAGCACACGTTTGCTATCCACCCATATTGCGGTTGTCATTTCCCACTTGGTGGATTCCCACTTCACTCTCTAGTTGAGGTCTTTTTGGTGGAAAAAAAAAAAAAAGCTATTAATTTTAAAGCTGTCCCTTTCACAGTTAGATTGGCAGTTTCTCTGTGATTGTTTTTTGTATATTGTGCAAGATTGTCTTCCTTTTTTCTTCCTGTGTAGATAGTTATCCTGTAGACCTAACCCATTTATCTAAAATGTCATCTCATTTACTGTTCTGAATAGAGCACCACTCTGCCATAAATCAAATGCTCAGATAGTAGTAGTGTTTTCTGTTTCTGTAGTAAAGCATCATGTCCTCTGCAGTGGTAGAGTGCTGATCGAGGAGGGAGGTCACTCTCCAGCTTTTTTTTTTTTTTTTTTTTGTTTGTTTGTTTTTTTTTTTTTCCTTCAAGAACATGGTCCAGAATTTGTACTTTTCACTGTCACTTTTACACTAGAGGCTAGGCTGTTACATATGCCTTTCTGTGACGAAGCGTGAGAACTAGAGTCTTTAGCTAGGTGGATATTTGCCCGGCTGACACTCCTACTGTGGCAGAGGGAGACAAATACCGAAGGCCAGCTAGCAGCTTGTGGTGACATTGGAAAGTCTTAAGCCAGCTTAGTAGAGGCTGTTTTTGTTCCTCCTCTTCCTTCTTATCTTCACTGTGTCTCACTTCATGTTTAGAGGTTTCCCTCATTATGTAAGGTGACGATTAGGCACTGCAGACGGTCCCACCTGTGTCGAGCTGGTACACAAATGCCTGTGGGCTTTGCAGCTCAAAGGAGAAATGGCTGGAAAGTTCAGAGCAGTTAAACATCTTTCCCAAGGAAAAAGTTACAGCTAATTAAACAGTATTTAAAGTGTTCATGCTTTTGATTAGGTCATTGCACTATTTAAGAGCTTGTTTTTGTTTGCTATTTTCTGTTTACATCTTTGTGAATTAGTAGCACATTACCAAGAGTTCTAAATTCCTTAGTGATTCCATGGCAAATTTTAGTAATTCTTCAGAAGATAAGACCTTATTTCAATAGTAAATTTAAACTTCTAAGGGAGCATTTTTGTTGGAGTTAGTGTTAGTACCAGACCGTTTATATAGAAGTCGGTGTTTTTGAGCATGGGAGAGATAACTCAGTAAAAAGAGGAGCTTGAGTATTATACTGGAACATAGAAAGCTGTTTGTGCTGGTGTGTTCTTAAAGTCCCAGTGCTGGGGACGCAGAGACAAGTAAATTTGCTGAGCCAGTGAGAGGCCCTGTCTCATAAACAAGGTAAATGACTCCTGAGGAAGGAAACCGAAGTTGCTGTCTGTCTCCATTTGCATCCACCATATCTTTGCTTCCCCCCTACCCCGTGAAATTATGGAGCAGGGAAAGTTTAATGAGTAAGAGACCACTTCTGGATTGTAGTCTTACTGTCTTTACTCTTGCAGCTGTGCATAGATCACTTAAATTACTGAGGGTCAGTGTCTACCTACCTCAGTATAAGAATTAAACAAGACTGTTTGGAGAATACTTTCAGACTGTTAACCCTGCCATTATTTAAGGCATTAGTAAATAGGCTTTAGTGATATTATAATTTTGAGGGATAATAAGTGATAACTTTCTTCAGTATCTTAACTCAGCTAGAGTGGTAAGTTGCTTCAAAGTAAAGTACGTTAGAGCCTGTTAGTAATATCTTTGAAAATTGTCTCATTCAGTCAAAAGGGTTACAAATGTCACAGGCACTTAATGTGGCTTGTGATGATGATACTAAACTGAACTGTTGGCATAGCGGCAGTGGCCTTTATAATATGATTCTTGAATGGAAATACTTTAAAAATAGAAAAATCTTGCATTTTACTTCAAAATATAAACACAACTATTTAATGCAGCTGTCTTGAGGGCAGCAGTCTACTTAGCACTTAAGTTCAGCAAGTACTCAGCCACTAAGTAAATTGTAATGATAGGAAGAAAGAACGTGCTTGTGAAATGCCGTCCCTCCCTCCCCATCCTTCCACTTCCTTACCTGGTGCATGTGTGCGGCCCTGCCCTCCACAGCTGCCACCTCGCACCTGCAGATTTTCCAGCCAGAGTGTGAGCTTTGTGTTAGGCTAGGACAGCAAAGAAAGTTAGTCTTATATAATGTTAACATGTACTTAGCACCATTAGAACTTATGAAAAATTGGCTATAACCCAGGTGCTTTCCACAAATGTGAATTTTATAGCTCTTTGTCCTCTTTGATATCACTTGTGGCAAATACTGTGTTTCCTGACTAAATCTCATCTTACCATTTTCAGAGTCAGTGAAGACATGAGGTTAACTGACTTGGAGCTAGGAAAATTAGCAAGTGACATCCAGGAGCTGTTGTGTAGTGCTTCAGATACATGTCATGACCGAGCTGTCAAATTTCTCATGTCAAGAGCAAAGGTATGTTATTTTCATAAAGCCGTGGAGAGGGACTTTAGAGAGCCAAGTTATGTGGATCTATATGTCCTGTCATGTTTTTAACTTTTTAACACTTGGTGGCATTACTTCTGTGGTCCTCTAAGAAGCTACTGAGATGTGAAACAATTAGATAAAAGAAATGGAAAAATCATTAAACCATTTTTTAAAAATAATTGTTTATTTAAAGGGCTTATTTAAAAATACAATACCCTAATAATTTTAATCTAATGTGCTCTTTTACATATATATATATATATACACACACACACACAAAAAGATGTTAATAAAATTTAACTTTAATATTATAAAAAATGTATAGGATAACTTATTAAATTCATTTGAATTACTGTGTTAGTTACAAAGTGATAAGAACCAACTTTAGGAATCTTCAGCTTTTGTTTTGTTTTGCTTTTCATGACAGGGTTTCTCTGTGTAACCTTGGCTGTCCTGTACTCGCTTTGTAGACCAGGCTAGCCTCAAGTTTTGTATCTAAAGTATCGGGAAATTTCATTTAAAGTATAAATAATTGTTTTTAATCATAAATATGTCTAACGCAATATAACTAACATTAGGAAGATAAAAATAATCTTAACAGTTATTGAGCTAAGTCAGTTTTATAGCTCATGCATATTATCCTAACTTGTCATGATGTGATATTTTTAAAACTTAGGATGGTTTCCTTGAAAAGTTAAATTCCACAGAATTCATAGCACTCTCGAGATTAATGGAGACGTTCATTGTGGACACTGAGCAGATCTGTGGGAGGAAGAGCACATCACTGCTCGGGGCCCTTCAGAGCCAAGCCAATAAGTTTGTGAACAGGTTTCATGAAGAGAGGCGGACCAAACTCAGGTAGGACCATGTCCATTCTGTTCTTCTCTATGTAACCCTTGTGTTTTAAAATGAAAGCCTGGTTCATCAGCAGGCAGAATTCCTCAGAGTGCCGAAGTAAGATCCTGTTTCTTCACTTCTCAGATGGAACTAGAACGTATGTTTCTGTTGAAGTCTTTGTCACGTGATCCTCAGTGTTTGTTTCTCACACAAGGGTAGCTAAACTGTTTTCTCTGCTGATTTTGACTGGGCTAAGAGATAGAAAAAAGACTTGGGAAAAGTATTAGTTGTGTTGGTGTGTGGGTCCAGTTTGTCATGACCTTGAGCATTTAAGGACTGTCTGCTTGGTGGGCCTCTTGCTCCTTTCTTTTTAGCTAGAGATTGTTCCTGGAATGTGAGTAGTAAGGCTCACTCTCCTTTCGCTTTTGAACAGCCTCCTCTTAGACAATGAGCGTTGGAAGCAAGCTGACGTTCCTGCAGAATTTCAGGATCTTGTTGATTCTATAGCGGATGGAAAGATCTCGTTACCTGAAAAGAAGCCAGCAGGTAGGTGTAGCCTTTGACACACTGTCCCTCCAACCTTATATTGATGACGAGGGCATGCTTTCTGTCCCTGAACAGCTTACAGTCTTTCAGGTCTACTTTATGCAAACAAAAAAAATGCTTTTTCAGTTAAAGCTGTAAATATAGAGTGAGTGCACTAACCATGTATTTCTTTTCATGGAGAGTGAACAGTTCTGACTTCTTTGGAGGTTCTTTTGGGAGTTTTCTTTATACTTTGCTTCTGCCTCTGTCCCCTTGTGCTTGCCTTCCTGAACAGCATGCGTATATTCTGTTAGAACTTCATTAGTTAGAATTTGCAGTGCTTATAAGGAGGGAGCCTGGGTTGTCATGCCTCTATCTATTGTGTGTTCACTGACCCACTAGATAGTGATCTGGGCACCAGGAAAGTGATGGCTAGTTGATAGGCAACATTGAGTGCTTGTTTGGTTCCAGGAATTGTTTTAAGCAGAATATAGATGTGACGACATTGATAATCTACAGATGAGGCTAACCTAGCAGACAGTGGACTCTGGAGCACAGCACAGTTAGGCAAGGAGTTTAGAGCTGAGAAGTGGGAGAGCAGGGGTTCAGATTCAGGCAGACTGGCAGCAGGAACTTCCCTTATCTGCTCTGCTGCCACTTCTATGCAGAAGAGAGTTAAGAAAGTGCTTGCCATCACAAAGCAAATAGATAGACCTACATTCAAGTTGAGTTGTGATTAGAACTTGCTTTCTTTGCACCAAAGAAGAGAGGAAGTATATATTTTGTCTAAGTGTTGAGAAACTTGACACTTAGGAAAGCTTACGATAATGCTTTTGTTAAGCTGATTTGGCTGATTCAGGAAAGTGATGGAATTTATTTTCCTTTTTATTATTTTAATTATTATATTGAATAATTTAATATTTAATAATACATTTAAATGCTATTTAATAATACTGTAAAATATTTTGTAGTAATATTTTGTTAGGTTGTTTTATTATATTTTATTATTTTCAACATGCTGAATTTTGTTTCATAGTTGTGAGAAATCTCACATTGCTGAAACTTAATTTCTGAGTTGAAATCTTTAAGGATTTCTGAGTTGAAATCTTTAAGGGCTAATGTTAATAATGAAAAGTAGCGAGGTAAAATGCTAGTTCTGCCTCTAAACTAATTCTAGCTTAAGACAAAACAAACAAACACACAAACAAACCAAATGACTTACTAATCTAGTATGTACTAGGCCCAGAAGATAGGCAGCTTATAATCATTGTTGCTGTCATTGAAACTGCCCCGAGAGTGAGATAGCTGAACTGCCAAGAACTTTAGTGGGACTCAAATCTCAGTCTAAGTCTAAACCCAGTGTACTTCCTCCACAGCGCCATACAGTTTCCCAAGATACAATATTTGTTTCAGAAATGAGTTAGTTCTGGGTTATAAACAAACTATTGTGTTCATTTTTTTCTTCAGTCATTTGTTTCATCTTGTCCTGTCTTTCTTGTTTGCCTTGTTTTCCAGCTGTAGAAGAAAGGAAGCCAGCTGAGGTCCTTGTTGTTGAGGGACACCAGTATGCTGTTGTTGGGTGAGTGACATACTTCTCTAGTTCTCCCTGGGAGTGAATTGCAAATTTTGGAACAATAATGTTACAAGCTGTAAAATATTTAAAGGAACTTTTATGATTTCTCTTTTATTTTCCACTCTTCTGTAGTGAAGTGTTGTATGAACCAGTCCAAGGTCCATTGGTAACTGCTTGACACCATTGTTACCGCCTCAGACTCCTGAGGCCTTTTTTCTCCCCAGCTTTCTTAGCGTGCGCTCTAGCACAGTAGTTTCCGTTTCGGACAGCAGAACCCAAAAGGCGGAAACAGTTCAATGTATAAAACTATTGCTGTTCCGTATATCATTTAGCACAGATCACCATTGGCATTGCAGTCATTAGGTCTTTTTCCCTTTTGTCAATAAATGTATTCTAAATCAAGTTAACTGGACACACTACTGCCCTTTAAGGTATGCGTGTTCATACCTTTTATAAAATTTTAAGCACACCATCATCTTTAAAACATTGAACAGTTTAAGTATTGTCTTTCCTTCTGGTCACTGTTTGTGAAATAGCTGCCCCTTCCATAAAGAAAGTAGTGCCTTGTCATGACAGTGTGGTATTATCTCTTTCTGTACATGCCCTCTGGTAGAACTAACTCTTGAGTTCCGCAGAGGTGAGTGAGTTACTGGCCGCAGTTTTTAGTTTTCTTAGCACCATGAAACTATGCAGACAGTGCCTAGGCTTCAAGCTTCTGCCCAATCACTTTCAAGTTGCTGGAGAATATATATTTATCAGCAACATTCCTTTTCATTCTCTGGAAGGGAGGGCAACCTCATCCCTCCAAGTGAAATGTAATTTCTGTCTTTATTGATTTCTTATCCAGCTACATTTCATGTGTTTGATGGAAATGTCCCTCTTGGCTAGTGTCCTGGCTCTTCAGGAAAAGAGAATGTTGCCAAAAAGGACTAATGGTTCTTCTGAGGGGGATTATAAAGACATGCAGTGGACTGGTGCCACTCACAGCAGAGTCTGGACTAGACATGAGCATGTGTGTGACCTCCCAGATGAGTCTTAACAGCCTAGATGCTTTCTTGAATTTCAGTTTTCAACATCTTACAGATTTTATAAGGCATTATTTAACAGGACTTTCTCATTTCTGAACAGCTGAGGGAATTTAGAGGTCTTAGGATAAGTTGTTCTTTCCCCCACTAATTTCAGTTTTACTAAACCTACAATAATGTATCTTTTCTATTTGTCACACGCCATGCTGTTAAGCTGATAATTTATCATTTTTGAAGAACCTTTTGGGACCACTTAGTAAACTTTCTAGGACATTATGTTCTTCCTAGAGCATTATAGATTCTTTGTCATTCCACCAAGAAAATCTGGACTAACCTCCCTTCATTAATTGAAGAGTTAGAATTGTAACCTAAAGTTTACAGGAGTAAGCAGACCTGCTGGCTAGTATTTTTCTCAGTGTTTCTGATTTGCCCCCAAAATGGAGTACGTGCTTAAAATTGCCGTGCAGAGGGGCTGACAAGATGGCTCAGCAGGTAAGAGCCCTTCTTACTCTTGCCGAGAGCCCAAGATCGACTCCCGGCAACCCGTGGTGGCTAGCAAAGGTCTTCAGCTCACTTAAACTCCGGAGTATCCAAAGTCCTTGTCTGGCCTCAGCGGGCACTTCACACATGTGCTGCACAGACATAGACAGACACATGAAATACCCATATACATATGATTAAAACAAATCTTTAAAAAGAAGAACCAACAGAATACCATTCAGAGAGTCAGTGTGACAAGACATGACTTTCTAGTCTCTCTTTGCTGACTCAAGGTTGGTATATCTCCATGGATGTTTTGAACCCTCGGTGTCTGTGGGTTATTCTTTTCCTCTAGAACTGTCTTGCTGTTAATAAGAATCATCCTTGAATATTGCCAGTGTGTGGACAACATCCCATCTGTCACTACTGACATGCTCACTCGTCTGACGGATTTGCTGAAGGTATGTGCAGCTTTGCCCATTTTTCTGAAAAATAGTTGGAAGAGTTCATTTATTGACGTATAACTAATCTTTAATTTTGAAGACCCTTACCAAGTTATTTTTAGGGAAGGCTTTTGGGATATCAATGATGTTTTGTCCATTTCACATTCAATGTGTGCATATGTGTGAGGTGAACATATGTATATGCTCACATGTTCTAGCATCCATAGAGCTGCTAATGATACTGCAGATAAGTAGCTACTGCACATGACTCAACTCCTTCAGATCAGAAACATGAACTGCTTTCAAGTGCATGTTAGGGACCCACTGAAGCTTCATTTCACTAAAGTCAGATTTCTCTTGACATTATTCTTCTAGAACCTTTAATGGGAAATGAAATGGTGATAATTTTAGCGATTTCATACCAACATTTTTATGTGCTACTATAACAAAGGCTTTGTCCCCCCTTTATTCAAAGTAGACTCTTCTCATATAATTTATCATGACTACAGTTCCCCTCCCCCTTCTCCTCTCAGAAAAGGGAGATCAGAAAAGGGAATCTGAATTAAAAGGAAACTCCCTACCTCCCTTTTAATTCAGATTCACTCTCTTTCTTTTCTGTCTCTAAGTAAAAAAGAACAGGCTTCTAAGGGATAGCAACATAACAAAATAAAATATAATGAGGTAAAACAAAAATCCCCACATTGAAGTTGGACAGGGCAAACTAACAGAAGAAGAAAAGAGCCCACGAGAGAGCACAAGAATCAGAGACCCACTCACCGACACACTCAGGTCCATACAGTACTAAACTGAAAGTTACACCCTCAGAGGACCTGGTTTAGACCTGTGTCGGTCCTGTGTGTGCGGCTTCATTCTCTGTGAGTTCATATGTGCTTTTGTTCAGTTGTTTGAGAGGACATTGTTTTTCTGGTGTCCTGCAACCCCTCTGGTTCGTACACTCTTTCTGCCTCCTCTTCCGTGGAGTTCCCTAAGCTCTGCGGGGATGGATTTGATGGAGACACCCCGTTTAGAGCTGTGTGTTCCAAGGTCTCTCTTTGCATAATGTCTGGCTGTGGGCCTTTGTATGTGTTCCTGTCTTCTGCAGGAGGAACCTTTTCTGTGGTTGGCTGAATAAGGCATTTATTTATGAATATAACAGAATATGCTTAGTAGTTACTCTAGCACAACTTATTTTGTTGTTTTTGTTTTTGTTTTTTTAAAGACCAGTCGTATTTGGTTTTTTAGGTTTCAGGGATGAAGCCTGCTTGAACATGGTCAATGATCTTTTTGATGTTTTCTTAATTATGTTTGGAAGTATTCATTGAATTTTTTGCATCTATGGTCATAGGGGAAATTGTTCTGCAATTCTCTTTCTTTATTGAGTCTTTATTTGGTTTGGGTATCAGGTTGTCTGTGACCTCATAAAACAAATTGGGCAACAATGATCCTTCTGTTTTTATTTTGTAAAATAATTTCAGGAATATTTGCATTAATTTTTCTTTGAAAGTCTGGTACAGTTCTGTGCTAAAACCATCGATCCCTGGGCTTCTTTTGGTTGGGATATTTTTAATGACTGCTTCTACTTCACTAGGTTATTGGTCTATTTAAACTGCTTCTCTGATCTTGATTTAGTTTTAGTAAATGGTATCTACTGAGAAAATTATCCATCCCTTCTTTTAGATTTTCCAGTTTTGTAGACTACTGGTTTTAAAAGTGTATCCTTAGGATTCTCTGGATTTCTCAGTGCCTGTTGTTTTGTTTTCCCTTTTCATTTCTGATTTTGATAATTTGAATATTCTCCTCCCACCTTTTGGTTAACAATCTTACTGATTTTTCCTTCAAGAACCAACTCCTGTTACATTGATTCTTTGTATTGTCCTCTTTGTTTCTGTTTTACTGATTTCAGTACTCAGTTTGATTACTTTTTGCTGCCTACACCTTTTGGGTATGATTTCTTTTTTTGTGTGTGTTCTAGAACTTTGAGGTGTTAAGTTGCTGATGAAACCCCTCCAGTTGTTTGTTTGTTTGTTTGTTTTCTGATGTAAGCACTTAGTGCTGGGACTGTCTTCAGTGTAGCCCATAAGTTTGGGTATGTTGTGCATTCCCTTTCCTTCCATTCTGGAAAGTCTTTAATTTTTTCTTAATTTCTGTCCTGACCCATTTTTCATTACTAAGAGAATTGCTCAGTTTTCATGAGCTTGTAGACTTTCTTTTGTTTCTGTTATTGTTGATATCCAGGTTTACTCTGTGGTAGTCAGTTATGATGGAGTTACTTCAGTTTTCTTGTATCTGCTGTTGAAACTTGTTTTGTGTCTGAGGGTGTGGTCAGTTTTGGAGAAAGTTCCATGATGTGCTGAGAAGAAGGTATATTCTTTTGTGTTTGGGTAAAATTGTTCTGTAACTATCTGTTAGGTTCATTTGGCTTACAGTGTTAGTTAGCTCCAACATTTCGTTGTTTAGTTTTTGTCTGGATGACCTGGCCATTGGTCACAGTAGGGTATTGAAGCCTCCTTCCAGCACCTTCTGAAAGACTGGGTTTGTAGATAAACACTGCTTCAATTTGACTTTACATGGAATATCTTATTTTCTCTATGGGGATTGAAAGTTTTGCTGGATTGGCTTCTGTGGCCTCTTAGAGTCTGTAACATACCTGTCCAAACCCTTCTGGCTTTTGAATCTCCGTTAAGAACTCAGGTGTAATTATAATAGGTCTGTCTTTATATGTTGCTTGGCCTTTTTCTCTTGCAGCTTTTTAATACTCTTTCTTTGTTCTATACGTTTAATATTCTATACGTTTAATATTTATTATGTGGTGAGTGGAATTTCTTTTCTGGTTTAATCTACTTGTTGTACTGTATGTTTCTTGTACCTTGATAGGCATGTCCTTCTTTAGGTTAGTAACTTTTTTTTTTTTTTAACGATTTTGTTGAAAATATTTTCTGGACCTTTGAGCTGGAAATCATCTTCTTCTATTTTTATTAGTTAGATTTGGTCTCTTTGTAGTGTCCTGGATGTTTTGTCGGGAATGTTTTGTACTTAATATTTTCTTTGTCTGATGCATCTATTCCTTCTATTGTGTCTTCAGTGCCTGAGAGAAGCCTGCCTCTGTAGTTACTGTTTAAATTCCTAATTTTTTTTTTTTTCAGAGTTCCTTCAGTTTGGGTTTTCTTTATTGATTCTATTTCCATTTTCAGGCCTAAAACAGTCTTAATTATCTCCTTCCAGCATCTCTTTTTCGTAGATTTCTTTAAGGGATTTATTCATTTCCTATTTACAGACCTCTGTCATTCATACAGGTTATTTTAAGGTCGTGTGTGTGTGTGTGTGTGTGTGTGTGTGTGTGTGTATGTGCGCGCTTCAGCTGTGTTGGAACATTCAGGGCCTGCTGTGGTATGGTTGCTGGTCTCTAGTGGAGATACATTGTTCTGCCTGTTATTGATTGTGTTTTTACCCTGGTGTCTAGGCATCTGTGAGTGGGATGATTAGGTCTACATGCTGATATCTGCTGTTGTCTTTGTTTGCTGGGTGTTATGTTTTTTTGGTTTCTGTTTTCCTCTCTGGGTTTTAGCAGAGTGTGGTGGCTGTGTGTTCCCTGGTAGGACATTTTCTGTAGACCTGATAACGTTTTCCAGGTAAAGTACGTTTCTGGGTTTGGGAACTAACACTTAGGAATGGGCATTGGCTAGGGGTCTGAAGGCTTTACAGGAGGGAGGAGAGCAGAGTGTTCCAGGATCTGCTTGTTTAGTGTCCTTGGAAGAGGTATAGACAGTGAAGAGAGGTCACCCCAGAAGGTCTGCTATAGAGCTGGGGATGAAACTTGGGGATTGGATCTGGAGCAGCAGCAGGAGAGGGAAAGAGCTACAGTCAGCCTATCTGATTCCTGGCTTGAGTGACCTTTGGATTAGCGGGGAATGCCTGCTGGAGTTGGGGGCTGGGATAAAGCAACAAATAGGGGGAGGAAAGTTAGGAGCAGATCTGTTAGATCAGCAGGGTAGATTGGGTGGGAAAGGGTGGAGCAGGAGGGCAGGGAGGGCTGCAGCAGGTGTTCTGTTGTAGAGCTGGCTTGAAACTGGAGGTTTGGGTCTGGAGGAACAGAGGGACAGGTGAAGATTTATAGTGAGCCTACCTGCTTCTCTGGCAGGTGTGGCCTGTGGCTTAGCAAGGAGTGCCTGTTGTACTTGGAGGCTAGGATAAAGCAACAAATGGAGGGGACTGGGTTTAGAGGGGAAGATCTGTGTGAACCATTAGAGATGGAGTAGGGGGAGCCTGCCACAGGTGTTCTGCTGCAGAGCTGAGGGCAAGACTGGAGGACTAGGTCTGGGGAAACAGGAAAGGTGAAAGTCTGCAGTCGCCTACCTGCTTCCCTGACAGGAGTGGCCTATGGGTTAGCAGGGTGCTAACCACTTTCGAACCTCTAAATTGTCAGTTAATTTGTCCAACAAGAAAATTTGTTTATCAAGAAATACTTTTTACTTCTTAATTACAGTTTATTCACTTTGTATCCCCCCTGTAGCTCCCTCCCTTCTACCCTCCCAGTCCCACCCTCCCTCTTCCCCACCCGTGTCCCTCTTCCAGTCCACTGATAAGGAAGGTCTTCTTCCCCTTCCCTCTGATCCCCCACCTCATGGGGAGGTGATCAAAGAGCAGGGCAATCATTTCATGTCAGAGACAGTCCCTGTCTCCATTACTATGGAAGCCGCTTGGACACTGAACTGCCATAGGCTACCTCCGTGCAGGGGTTCCAGGCCATCTCTATGAGTGGTCCTTGGCTGGAGTATCAGTTTCAGAAAAGATCTCTGTGCCCAGGCTTTTTGGATCTGTTGCTCTCTTTGTGGAGCTCCTGTCTTCTCCAGGTCTTGCTATCTCCCCCTTCTTTCATAAGATTCCCTGCACTCTGCCCAAAGTGCCCAAAGTTTGACTATGAGTCTCAGCATCTGCCTCAATACCCTGCAGGGTAGAGCCTTTCAGAGGCCTTCTGTGGTAGGTTCCTGTCTGTTCCCTGTTTTCTCCCTCATCCGATGTCCAGTATATACTCATTCATAAGTGGATATTTAGACATATAATATAGGATAAACATACTAAAATCTGTACACCTAAGAAAGCTAATCAGGAAGGAGAACTCTGGCTAAGATGCTCAACCCCCATTCGGAAAGGCAAAGAGCAAGAACTATTTTTTAAACTTTTGAAAATTGGATTTTCCAGGCTGAAGAGAGGTCTCAGTAGAGAAAGCCTTTTGCTGTTCAACTGTGAGGACCAGAGTTTGAATCCCCAGCACTCACATAAAAACAGGATGGCCCTGGAGGCCCACCTCAATGCGCCAGTGCTTGGCAGACACACATGGGATTCCTGGGTCAAGCTTATTAGTTATCTAGAAGCAGTGAGCTCCAGGTTCAGCTGGGAGAACCTGCTTCATAGGAAAATGGAGAGCTGTAGAGGAACACGCACCTCCTCAAACCCTGCTCTCACATCCTTGAACACATGCATACCATATATATGTGAACACACATGTACAGAGAGATAAAGGGCTTTCATTAAGAGTGACCGAACTGGGGCTAGAGAGATGGTGAAGTGGTTAAAAGCACTTGCTGTTCTTGAGAAGAATCTAGGTCCAGTTTCCAGCATCCTGCTGTCTGTAACTCCAGTTCCTTGCCTCCTTCTGACCTATATAGACCCAAGGCATGGAGATGGTGCACATACGTAAGCACAGGCAAAACACACACATCAAATAAATAGATTGTTACCAAAAAGAGTGATTGAAACGGAATTGCTTTTGTAAATACAGAGACTAGTTTTTATAAAGGTGATTTTTAGATTTCTCAGTTTTTCCCCCACCAGAAGTCAATATTGAGTGTAACTGTCCTGTCCCCCTTTTAATTAATGCATAAGTAGATTCTAATTGTTTTTACCAGAAAATTCATGGTACCAAGCCATTGTAGTGAATCACTCCTCTAAGCTCAGCACTTGGGAGGCTGAGGCAGAATTGCCAGCCTGCATTATATAGTGAGTTCAGGCCAGCATGTACCATAGAGTGTGACCTGTTTTTAAAAAAATCCAGCTAACACATAAATTCGTGGTTTGTACTGAGAAAGTAGATAGAGGAGTGTGCTTGTGCCTGAGGGACAGTTAGCACTTTCATGAACGGCTCAGAGTGATTATTTCTCTTCTTTCCTGCTTAGTACTTCAATTCGAGAAGTTGTCAGTTAGTTCTTGGAGCTGGTGCATTGCAAGTTGTTGGACTGAAAACAATTACTACAAAAAATTTGGGTATGAATTCTTCCATTTAATTCCTTCACTGAGTTGTTTAGAATGATGTGACTTTTGTATTGTGTTTTTATGCCTAGCATTAGTATGGCCCAGACAAGAGCCTTAAAAGTGGCCTCCTATGTGATAGGCTTGGCAGAGGTTCTCCTGGTGGTGGTGGTGTGTGTTCTAGGGAGTTAACACTGTTTCAGGTTGTGTGGAAGATGTGTCACTTCCTAAAATGTTATAAAGCGTGTCAAGTATTTTGGGGAAATATTCATTAAAAAGTACTTTGGGTGCTAGGTGTGGTGGTACACACCTGTAATCCCAGCACTCAGGGAGGCAGAGGCAGGTGAATCTCTGTGGGTTCAAGGCCAGCCTGGTCTACAAAGTGAGTCCAAGGCTACTTAGGGAAATCCTGTCTTGAAAAGAACAAAAACAAAAAAAGTGCTTTGAGGAGAGAATCAGCTGTGTCAGTATCCTCTGGCTACCAGCAGATCCAGTTAGAAAGCAGTGTGTTCATTACCAGATTTATTTCCTTGTGCAAGGAGAAATATATTGCCTTCTACGAAGATGTTTTTCATTTGTGAAATAAACTGGAATTTGTATATGATTAATGCAAAAGTTGTTACTTAATTTGATAGCAATGAAGGTCAGCTAATATCTTTGTTCCTGCATTACATGCCTGCTTCCCACCTTCAGCGCTTTCTTCACGCTGTCTGCAGTTAATTGTGCACTACATCCCCGTGATCCGGGCTCACTTTGAAGCTCGACTACCCCCTAAGCAGTGGAGCATGTTGAGGCATTTTGATCACATCACCAAGGTACTTTTACCCAGTGTCTATTGCAAGTGTGTTCTTTAATTGTAAATATTTGGAGATATGTCTTGAGAAACTTTAAAATACAGAGTTATTTCTCATTACAGGATTACCATGACCATATAGCTGAAATATCAGCCAAGCTTGTAGCGATAATGGATAGCCTATTTGATAAGCTGTTATCAAAGGTAATGATTTTTATAAATGATGAAGCTTTGCATAAGCTTAAGGCATTGTGACTTTGCATTTTAAAAGAATTCTACATATATAAGATGGTTGGTAAAGTGCATTTTTACACACACAAGACTAAGGGTTTCTTATTTGTTGGTAAAAATGGGATGGATGGTGGTAGGTGCCTGTGGTCTCTGCTTAGGGGAGGTAAAAACAGGTAAATGTGTGTAGTTTGCTGGCCAGTGAGAAGTGCTGTCTCATAAGGTAATAGTACTTGGGGACTATCACACAGGCTGCCCCCTGCCCTCCATTTTCAGTTCAACATCTCGGCACATCTACCCTCTCACACAAATAAAATCTTCACAAAACACATTCTTCCATAGTTAACCACACCTGGTGTTATTACCAACAGTTCTTATTCTTGGGACTTGACCAGCTGGCTCAGCACCTCCTGCACTATCATTTGTTTGGACAGACTTATCTATGTGATGCATTCATTATATTTGCTGATTTCGTATCTCAAGTTTTTTGGTTTGTTTTAATAAACGTAGAGCATTCCCCTCTACGTTTTTGTTTTTGTTGCTTTATTATTACTGTCTTAGAGAATGTGGCTAGGTCTTATGGGAGGGCTGTACTCCTCTCACGGTGAGCTCCCACCAAGACTGCCTGGCTTGCTGCATTCACCCTGTATTAACAAGTCTGTCTTTGCTGTTGCCTGCCTGACTTGCTTGCCTGTGTTGCTCAGAAGTTTGAGCTTGTTTTTAATTCATACCAAAATAGGAGACAGAATTTCTTTGGGTTTGTCTTTTCGTTTTTAGCTTTTCATTTTCTTACTTGAAATTTTGATTTTGAGAATGCATGCCATAATAATATAATCTAGGCTGTCCTAAGAGGCTAATCGGGCCCTACTTCTTGTATTGAATGACTCTGTCTCTGATTATACTGACAGCTAGGCTGATTGATTTCCTAGTCACTTGTTCAGTAAATTATGTGCAAACCATTGTGCTACGTAGCAGGTGCTACAGAGTAGCTCAGTCTTCCATCTGGTCCTCAAATAGCAAAGATCTAGTAGGGAAAACTCACGATAATTTCAGCAACAAGGAGCCTATGCAAAGCATTACGTGGGGATTGATACTGGAGCTTTTACTGCTGTGTAAGGCATGGTTGCCAGCTGGGGGAAGAGCTGGGATATAAAATCTCCTCTATAGTTAAGAACAGGGTAATGAAATTGGCATGAAAAGGTCTCTGAGGAAACATGAGAGAACACGTTGGAAATCATAAGCCAGTTCTGTTACAGTTAGAGAGGCAGGCCCACATTAAGTCTCGTGCTTGCTGCAGACCAGCCAGCGAAGCACCTTCGGTCAGTTGTTAGTTGACTTAAACCCTAGCTGGGACTAATAGAAATGATCTCAAAGGGATATGTAATCATATGTATTTGCTGTACCTTTTGTTTCTGCTATGCATTTGACTGGAGCAAGTTTTAATAAATGCTGCCTGCCAATATCCTGCTGTTATTAATAGTAAGAAAGGTGACAGGTGCAGTTTGCTAATGTACTGGGCTGCACACAGGGGAATGGGTGACATGCTGGAACATTCTCTTGCTAGAAATCAGTTTAAATCAGGTTTATTGACATATAATTTATATTCAGTAAAATTCACCCCTTTAAAATACACAGTTGGTAACTTAAAACTTAAGTAATGAAATGTTCACACTCAAGATATAAAAAAATTACTGGTAATCCTTTTCTTGGGCATTTTTAGTTTAGTTTGGCTTTTTCCAGAAGGTCCTTCATATGGAGTCAAAGTGTGTTGTTCCAGGCTCCTTTTGTTCAGCATAATGCTTTTGGAATTGATGCAACCTAATTCTTTGTATGCTAATAAAAGTAAGTTTTTAGAAAAGGGGCGGTTGTGGAATCTATGATGAGGAAGGCTTGCTTTCTGACTGAAGAAGAGCATGGTCAAGAGGGAAACTTAGGAAGGCACAGTGCTACAGAGGTTTGCAGTGCGGTACGAGGTGCCACAGAGGGAGGCAGGAGTGTTACTGTTTGGAAGGTAGAATGTTTTTAGTGATTATTTTTTCCAGAGAGAATTTTCAGAAGAAGATTAGAGTCAGAGAAGCTCTCTGGAGTGTTGGCAGATTTTAAGGGTTGTTAATTAATACTGCATCAAGTTTAGGGGACTGAAGGATGTGATAGTGAAGGTGAAATGGAAAAGAATGGATTTTGGGGGATGGGTTAGGCATTTTAGGGCTGCCAAAACAAATCACTATATATGGGATGACTTAAAAGAATCCTCAGTGAGGCCAGGCTGTCTCTGAAGGCACCCTTCTCTGTGTGTGATGCTTGCTGAGTCTGTTTCATTGCTTGTGTTGTAATTGAGCACCCCAGTGTACGTGTCTTTGTGTGGCTGTCTTCCCTGTCTCTAGTGTCTGAAGTTCTTCTGCCACTAGGATAGACTAGGATAGTGTGAACTAACATCACAACTCCAGAAACAATGATGTTTCCGTGAGGAGGCAGAGCATAGTCATCACATCTTGCAGGTGTGTTAGGACATGGCTCAGCCACTTGGGAACACAGCTGACATGGAGTCCACGTGACCCACTTGACTTCTGCTTGTATATGCCCAAGGGAGCAAAGTAGTGTCCACACCAAAGCCTTGTACACAGTTGCTCACAGTGGCCGAATTAAGAACAGCACAGATTCTGTCAGCTGACAGCAGTGAAGGGAATGTGGCCTGCTCATAGTGTAACATAATTCAGTCGTAAAAGGGGTTTGAAGTACAGCTTCATGTCATAATGAGACAGGAAAGCTTTCAGTGAAATCAGCCAGCCACAAAAGTCACATATTATATGATTCCATTTATATGAAATGGGTTTAAAGCTTCAGGTTAAACGCGAACAGTTTTAAGGTTGGAAGCAGCCTATGGTCTTAGCTACTAAGCTGTTTTCTTTCCCATAAAGTAGATGAAGATACTGAACAAAAGTTTCTCAAAACCCCGCTGAAGACTTGAGTGAGCCCTATACCCATTGGATGTATGGAGGCACAGAAAACACGATCTCAGGGAATGTCCGATATGCTACGTAGTCCAGGAGACTAAACACAGTTCGTTTTTCTTTTCCCTTCTCAGTATGAGGTGAAAGCTCCTGTTCCTTCCCCATGTTTCAGGAATATTTGTAAGCAAATGACAAAAATGCATGAAGCTATATTTGATCTTCTCCCCGAAGAGCAAACACAGGTGAGTGGTAACACCGAAAGCCACCTTTGTGATTTTAACAGTTTATGTCCATACCAGTAGGAGAGTTTGTACATGCTTTTGATCCAGTTAAGGTCACGTTCTAACATGATTGCTATCATTTTTTAAGTTGTTAATTGATTAGTGAGGCATGAATAAAATGTTTTAATTTCAAAATGTCCTTTGTTCTGGCAGGTGAGAACTAAGCTTAATGTTAGTAATTCCAAAACAGAGATCATCTGTTCACCCATTGTTAGAAGTCCCTACTTGTGTTTCCATCACTCTTTATGTTGTTAGTGAAGATGTTGGCATTTATCAGTGAGTTATGTAATATTATAAATTGAGATTGTAGTGCAGCTCAGACGAGGACGGAATTAGTGATGGAGTGAATAAACCAGCATATGGAAGTAAATCACTAATACTAGATGAGCTGAGTGATTTATAGTAGAAAGGGTGGGGCACCTCACCTATGACAAGGGATGGGGTCAGGGACCAGGGATGCCTGACCTTCCTGCTGGCACTGCTCTGCCGCTGTGCCCTTGTTTCTCTGTTGTCAAGCCTCAAAAGTCCCAGAAGCTAACCCCTTTCTCGCTTTTATTCATCTAACTTAATTCCCTAAACTGGGTACTCTCATTCAAGCCTAGTTGTAGAATGATGGTGTGTTAGAATATAAACCTAGTTAGTAACAGTGGGCTTAACTTCCATTGGGATTTTTGTCCGGGAACTAACTTTCTGTGGTTTGTGTATGCATGGGGATGGTATTGGAGGAGGGGGGCATCCTTAGAGACCCATGTTCCTGCATCTCATGTTTTCCTTTCTTGTGGCCCCTGTACTTCCATTCTATGCCAGCTGCTCCCATTCTTCATGCTTTTCTGGGTTTTCTTTAATCACAGTAGACTTATAATTAAGCATCATCTAGTTCCTGTGGGAGGACACTGAGCAGGCCAGTGGAATAGTTCCATCCAGGTCTACCTGGTGAGTTGAGTTTATTAGGGTTACTTCTGGGAGCATGGGTGGCTCAGAAGCAGCTGCATCACTGAGAACCCACCAACAACTCACAAAGGCTGCTCTCCTGGAGCGTCCTGAACAACCTTGGAAGCCTGCAGGGGGCTCAAGGAGTCTGAGCAGTTGTTTCTGCCTCTGTGCCTGTGGGCAGGGGTATTGTGAGCCAGGGGTATTGTAACTCTGAGCCTGGGAGCCGGGTAAGCCTCTCTCCTCCCTCTAGGAGAGATGTTTCAGTTCTGAGGAGATGGCTACACACCTTCTCAGCGGACAAGGAAGATTCCCTCATCTCTGACTCTTTGCATACCAGTAACTGCCCAGACTTCCACAGATTTATATTTACACTTCCCTTGGAAAATAGATTATGTCAGATTATTTACGTAGATTAATCATAGAGTTTTAAGTTGTCATTAAAAAGTGTAAAAGGGGCCTGACCCCCATCATGTCTTATTACCCCACTCGCACTGTTCCTAGTTAAACAAAAATTTCTACTACTTTGTCTTATTTTTACCTAGTTCTGACTCTATACATCCCTCAGAAACTCTCCTAATATATACAAAGGCACTTTTAACTGCTGAAAAAAGTACAGCCAAATAGGGAAAAGAGCTTTTGTCCAACTGAAGAGAAAAACTATAGTACAATAGCAGCTCATTACTTCAGAGGAACATCCTAAAAAGTTGACGTCAAAGATTTTAAAAAATGTTTCTCCATGTTATTTGTAATGGATACTTACATCTTCTATTTCACGAGAACTTTAAGCAACTTACTTTTATTTCTTTTCCAGATGTTATTTTTAAGAATTAATGCAAGTTACAAACTCCACTTGAAAAAGCAGTTGTCACACTTAAATGTAATAAATGATGGAGGACCTCAAAATGGGTATGATTCTTAGTCTGGTTTACATGCTCCTGCACTGAATGGCTTGATTATTTGCTCTTCTGCATGTCGTCCTCTTCTGCTGTCAATCATGCTGAGGAAGAGAACCGTAAGGTTTTCTTGTGGACATGTCTCTTTATTTTCCCACTGCCTCTGTGTGTTAAGGTTTGTCAGTGGCCAGCTCCTCCCTGGGCCTTACAGACCCTCAGAGAGGCAGTGTGGGCTGTGGGTCCTCCAGATGCCCAGCAGTGGTGCTTTTTCCAGCTCTACTCCTTGGACTAGAGGAGAAGCTTCATTTTGTGGGGTTCTGAAAAAAATCAGTATTGTTTGAAACAGTATATAAGGATTTAACAATCATTAATGTTGAAATTGCCGAAGTTTGGGTTAAGCTCTAGCTCTGCCACTTACTACCATTTTTTAAAAATGATTTATCTTCATAGTCTATAGTGGAAACCATATTTTAAAAATAATTTATTTAATTTTTATTTTATGTGCATTAGTGTGAAGGTGTCAGATCCCTTGGAATTGGCATTACAGACAGTTGTGGGTGATGGGAATTGAACCTGGGTCCTTTGGAAGAGCAGTGCTCTTTACTGCTGAGCTGTCTCTCCAGCCCCACAGCGCCACTTACTAGCTTTTATATAATATTGAACAGTCACTCAACTTATAGGCCTGAATTTTCTTAGATATCTTTTGTTTTGGTTTTTTGTTTGAGTTTTAGACAGGGGTTGGCTCTTGTTATATACACCTGGCTGGCTTCGAACTCAAGAGATCTACCTGCCTCTGCCTTCAGGTGCTAGGCTTAAAGGTGCGTGATAAGGATGATAACCAAACAACAAAACCACTTTTCTTCCTTTTATGAAGCAAATTGAAGATACAAATCTGAGGCTGGGGACGCTGTCAGGTGGCAGGACACTTGCCTGGCATCTGTGAGGCCCTGGCTTTAGGCCCAGGTATTGTGAAAATGTGTATGTGTTTCACAAACAGTAAAACCCCCAATCACTTGTTAAATTTCATGTGGTTTCTTTGGTGTACCACAGTCATCCTTTTAAAAAAAAAATGTGAGTATGGGTGTTTTGCCCGAATGTCTCTGCAGGCACCATGTGCTGCCACCATGTGCTAGGCCTAGAGCTCATGGAAGTCAGAAAGAGCCAAAAGAGAAAGCTCCTCTGTAACTGGGGTCACAGTTATGGACTGCCGTGTGGGTGCTCGGAACTAACCCAGGCCCTCTGCAAGAACAAGTGCCCAGAACTGCTGAGCCCTCTCTCCAGTGCCTAAAAACTACCTCTAATGACAGAAAATATTGACTGTAGGTAGTCTGTTGTTCAAGCTAAATTAGAGGTGCTTAATGTCTTCTTCATTCAGAGTGAATTTAGAAGCGGTAATGAAATGATCAGAGAAAGGGCTCCTTTGAAGTCTAAGCAGGAATTAAGTTTGCTTTCCTGCTGCTCCTTATAGTTAAACTCATTCATCCAGCTAAATCGAACAGTTACAAGCTTAGACCTCTGCTTAGTTACACTGGGTCTTGATTTCCCTTGTATAAAGTTAATGTAGTCACTCAGAATTCCAAGTAGAAAAATTGCATATTCTCAATGAAACATGTAGATTCACACCCAGTTGCTAGCTAAATATTGTTCATGATCCATTCTCTTGCTGTGAAGTCATTAACAAATTTGGCTGGTCAAGCATTATATAAATCAGGAAATTATGACCTTTAGGTGATTAATTTTCATCCAAATTTGGATTGTGAATGGTTTAAAGACATTGCTTACTAAGCAGTTCGTTTAAATCACTGTTCAAAATTAACGGCCGGAATAGATAAGATTCTTTTAAACATTCCTAGCCCGAATGATCTGTAAGAAGTTACTCTCCTTGGCCATTTGGAGGGGAGAACCTGCTTCTTGGAGAGGGTCTGAGTTCCACATACTCTCCCAGCAGTCGTTGGCCCTCCCAGCAGGCCAGGGTGCTGCAAGGGACCACATATGGCTCTTCACGAGTCCTGTGATGAGAGCCGAGTATTTCAGACATGCTGCTACTTCACTCTAAGGTCCCAGTCTGTTGTTAGCTACTAAAAACTTGAGAGTCAGGCATAATTATATTTGTCCATTTATAAAGTGCAGGGTTTTTTCCAAATAAACTGTTATCCATATCACCTAAACGATACTACAGAAAACTTTGCATAAAAGTTCTTTGGTGTTCCTCTGAGTTATTTTTGTGCATGGAGAAGAATCCTTGCTCTGTTGACATTAATGTTAAGATTAGTTCTTCTTCCATTTGGGCTGAGGAGATAACTCGGTGATGGTGATTGCCTACTATTCACAAGGCCTAGTCCCTGTCACCCACCTCCCTCAGTGGACTACACACTCTTGCTGTTTATGTGTTTGATGCGCTGACAATTTGTTTTCCAAACTTCTTTGAACCCTAAAATATACCTGAATTGGACGTGGGGGAGGAATGTGAATAAAATACTATGAGCAAATCAGCACTTAAAGGAAAACAAAAGCTAGACTTCAGTTTCTGCTAGAGTCACAGGCTAAGAAGCTGCTGCTTGGTTCAGGGTCTAAAGAAGTGCTCTTTCAGGTGTAGGTGTAAATCTGACAGTTGGCACACAAAAGTGAGTCTTTTATTAATTGGATGCTTATAGTGTGTGTGTGTTGCTGGAGATGGGAGTCCACAGCCTTATTCATGCTAAGCAAGTACTCTGCCATTGAGCTGTACTCCCAAACCCAGCCCTCAGTATCGAGTTTGATATTCTGTAGTGCCTGCCTACGAGCCCCAGCGTTCATTTAATTTCCAGGGACTGCCAGGAAACCTATGCTTTGAGTTTCCCTATTGTAGTCACATGTACAAGTTTTAGTGAAACCAGTTGAAATCATTTCAGTTTAACTTGCTCTTTTCTTTTGGTTCATGCTTTTTAAAAATAAATCTGATGTTGTCAGGCAGATTTTATCATGAAACTGACTACAAAAGGCATTGATCAAATCAGTATAAAATGGTTCTTTGAGAGTAGGAATCTGCTAAGTGTCAATGTTTTTATCCCTAACGATTCTGAATTTAAAAATATTCTAGCAGCTAGACAAAGCATCAGAATGTTGCTCCTTTAATTATCTGAATAGAAAGTGTTAAATTTAAAAACACCTTTCTTCCTACTGTTTAGGTTGGTCACAGCAGATGTAGCTTTTTACACTGGAAATCTTCAAGCCTTAAAAGGCCTTAAAGATCTGGATCTAAATATGGCCGAGATCTGGGAACAGAAGAGGTGATGACAGATTGGAAACCCGGGTAGTTTGTCTGACTACAGGATGTGTTTCTGAAGAAAATCTGGATGCCTGGTGTTTTAAGAACTGAACCTGGGACCCAAAGTGAACTGAGGCGGGGGAAGGGAAAAGAAGGATCAGTGTTGGGACTGGATTCAGTGGGATCCACAAGGAATGCCATGTTTGTGCGTCCTTCAGTAAGGAGTAACTGATCAGGTGTCTATAACAGTTTTCATTCTCTCTGGAAACAGACTCAGGTTTCTTTGGACCAAATCCAAAAGAACACATAGCTGTAACACAGCTGTAGTTGCCTAGAACGCGCTGTATACTTTATATTAAAATGCTCTGCATTTCTTCCAGTGCAGTGAGATTCATATGGTGTCCCACCTTATTAATGATGGTACAATTGAAGATATGAAAATCTTAGTCAACCTCTGTAGAAAGTTTTCTCTATGAAAGTAAAGCTGTTTGAAAATTATTTTTTTACAGATCTTTATAAAAAATAAACATCTTTTGATTGCTTGGATTTAGGAATTCAGTTTTTGTTTTAGTGACTAATGTCAAGTTTCAGGTTTTTGTGTGTTGCATATTTAACTTTTCCACTACCACTGTTATGTCACTGGGTAAAGCCGCAAACTGATAAATACATGGAAGACTGATTGTAAGGAATAAAGAATATTTGCATTTACTTATGCAACTACTAATTTAAATACTTTCCAGAAGTGATATACACAAAACTATGATTTAATAGTAGTATTTATGAAAGTACCTATGAAGGGCTTGGGGTTGCATTCTGTTTTTTGCTTTTTTATTTCTAGCAGAGGCAAGAATACATATTCATAATATGCCTACTTATGAATTCTCATTTTAACATTTAGATAACATGAAATATGGCCCTCTTGGATTCTTAATTAATTTTAATTAATAATTAATTTTGATATGTATATAAGTAAAGACCAGGGATAAACAGAACTTTTAAAATACAGGCTGCTGTGTTGGGGCCAGAAATACAAGGTCAACGAGTAAGCGATCCGAAGACTTTTATAATACCTACCTTCAAAATCAGAATTGGCAGCACTCTACAAATGAAAGTGCCTGTGTCTCACACCAAGAATCTTGCCTAACTCTGTCAGAGTGCCTAATCTTATGGTGATAATGTACAATGAAATAATCTTACTTTGTGGAGGGTTTTTTTTTTTGTTTGTTTTGTTTTCTCAAAGAGAACTTTTTTTTTTTTTTTTTTCATTACAGAGGTATGTCATTGGTTCTTAAACTGTCGAAAATAAAGATGTAAAAAATCATCAGACTTAAAAGGCAACTTTTTTCAATGGTATAGAATGCAGTATACTTTAAACATAGCCTTTCCAAACCAATATGGAAGACCTGGAAACATTACTTGCTTAGAGAAAGGTATCTATCAGGAGACCTGACTGTAAAGGTAATCATACTTCTGAATGATAGCAAGTGTTAAGGACTGAAGCTTTAATGAAAGGGAACGTGTAATGAGGCTATCCCCCCCGCATAGCTTTAGGGTACAAGGATGTGAAAGACATGCTCTACTTTTGCCTGCCCCACCCCTTAAGCTGTGGGGGAGGGGGGCTGTTTCATCAGCATGGTGGGCGTCCCAGTCTTAGAACCAGATGAAGAACACTAAAATACCTTCAAGTTCCGTTCCCATGTAAACGGTGTGTTTAAGAGTCTTATAAGTGAAAAACAAGAAAACCAGCCTGGCTAGTGATAAAACGGCAAGAACAAACCTTCCAGTCTACCCTGGAGCAAGAGTACACTGTCTTCTGCAGTTTCACAGAGTGAGCATTAAACAGCACAGGTAACACGTGGATTTTTATTATTATTTTTGAAATCAAAGGCAATTCAAAGTGGCCATCACTGAAGCTTCTGTTAAAGACTGCAGAGCTGGACCACCTAAGATTAAATAATATTGCACTTTAAGAGGAACTACTCTCTAGGCTCTTCATCAAACAAGGAAAGTATTGCTTCATCTATGCTTTCCTTAGACTAAAAGCTCGTTGCAGAAAACTAAAAATCAACACTGTAGAATACAGCACAGTAAATAAAGTACCTGCTTATTTTATAATCTTAAGAGTACATTTTATTGTAAGAAACTCTTTTAGCCTATATCTGGCAGCGCTTATTTCAGTGGTCCAGGATGCGAAGATTTCCAGATACAATCTTGTTCTCTAACACTGCTCCAGGGGGGATGTCAATTCTGTCACCATGATTTGCAATAATGATAACTGTTCCCTAAGTGAAGAAAAAAAATCAAGATTGTACTTAAAATTGCAAAATTGCATCTTAAACATACAACTGGTTATCTTAAAATCAAGCTCATGTTCAACTCCTTTTACAATGTAGCTGCTGTAAATATAAGTAAATTAAACATGAGGTCAATAACTAAGGAAAATGATGTCCTTTTATCACAATCCTAGTGGCGTTTCTAGACTCCTGTCTCCATAGAGGTGGCAGCAGAAATGGGAAGCAGATGCAGGCCGCGGCACAAATGGCCCAACCTTCAGTCTTGAGGAAGTAAGGGTGGCTGGCTTTCAATACATACAGGGTTGGTTTTGTTGTGTGTCTGGGTTAGTGCACCTGCACGTGGCTGTGGAGACCTCAGGTGTTGTCCCTCATGTGTCACACACTTCTCTCTCTCTGCCTCCCAGAGTCCTGGGATTATAGGTGCGTGCCACCGCGCCAGACTACATGTCCCCTTTTTGAGAAAGGATCTTTTTCCCATTTTGCTGGAGCTCAGTGGGCGGAGAGCACCATGGTGAGGCAGCAGAAAAGCTGGCCAGCAAGCTCCAGGGACCTGCCCATCTGCTTCTGCAGTGCAGGTACGACAAATTATGTACCACCACGTTTTCTTAGCTGGGTTCTACAGGTTTGTATCTCCTCAGCACCTACTCCTGCCTTTTTCTGTTTTTGAAGAAGTTACTGGCAACATTTACATCTTAGTGACATTTTAGATTGAGCAGTATACACAGTGAAGTTACGGTCATGTATAATCTTGTTCTAACACCATTTAAGCAAATGGTCTTAATGTAAAGGAACACTTGAAATATCAGTATGAGGAAAAGGCAAGTGTATCTTCAGTTTAGCTTTATTATTAGCCACCCTCCTTACCTGCCAACTAGTGTTTACTTTTTCATTTGAGGGTTATTTTCCACAAAATTCTGGTGTTATGATCGCATTTTAACTAGGTAAATATGCGGCTACAATGATGATCTGACCGTCTGCTCAGACTAATTGCTCCTTAGTGAATGTAAATTCAGGACTAGAAAGTGAGGCCTATTTTATAAAGCCATAATAAACCTGACTTTCACCATACCTTTAACGAAACATTTTTCCCAAATGTTACATCTCCTGAAACAGTGAGGTGGTCCAATTCCAGCATATCAGGTATGCTTTCAAACCTTCTTAGGTAATCTTGAACCTTCAAGTAGAAGCATAAATAGTCTTTCAGATGCTAGCACATGAAAGCACTAGAACCCAAGGGATGCAGATCCAAGGACCTCACCTTTGAGTACAATTGTGCCAAAAGGGATTTCTCTTGTCTCTCCAGTTTGCCTCTGCTCCCGCACACATACCTCATAACTACTTTGCATCTGCTCATGCATCACTCAGCCACAGTTCAGAATCAAGTTTGCATTTCTCTTGTCTAAATTACCACAGGCATTCTTTATTTCACTCTCTGTACTCTCATCTCATACACTCTCCCTTGCTCTTTTCTTTTTCTCTTGTCCTCACTGTCCACCTTTCTTTACTTCTAATTATAACCCTCCACAGCTTTAAGAATCTCTACATCTGTGGACCCTCACGGTAGCTCAGTTTTCCCTCCTAGAATTGCCCCCATGTGCTCCGGTATTTGAATACCTCCCTGGGCTGGTGTCACCGTTAGGTTTACGAGGAATAGTCTTGATGGAAGAAGTATGTTACAGGGATAAGGTTCTGGGGCATAAAGCCTTGTCCTGTTTCCAGTTTGCATTCTCTGCTTGTGAGAGTGTGAGCTATCAGCTTCCTGTTTCTGCTGCCATGCTTTTCCAGCCATGACAGAATTAACTCCTATTCTTCTGTAAATTGCCTCGGTCACAGAATCGTAGCCAAGCATCTGTGTCTCCCCTAGTCGATACCCTACTGGGGATAATACAGAGCTACAACAGCACTCCTAGACTGAAGAATTGCTTTCTCAGCTACACTCTTGGCATTACCACAAACAAGTCCCACTTGAACACTGCAAGTACTTCAACTGAAAAAATACAGCTGACGAAAGAAAGCAAAGAAATAATACCAGATGTCCAAATCCCAATGCGTGAAAACATGAGGAAACCTAGATAATATCACTCTTCCAAATGAGACGTAATCCCAAACAGGTAATTCCAAACAATATGTATGTTCAAAGCCCAACAGCTAAACAAAATAGGGAAGGTGGTACATGATAAGAAAGAGTTCAACAAATACTGAAACACTAATCTTAAATGTTGGATAAACACATAAAACACAGTAAGTTAAAAACCTCTGTGAAGCATCTTAACAATGGATCAAGGAGAGGAAAGTAACTGATCTCGAAGGCAAAGGGGAGGAACTGGACAACCTAAAAAGGACAGAAATTATCAAGGACCAGTGGAATTCCAAGATGCCTGAAAAACTTTGAAGAGACCAAGTCTCTCTGTTATGGGCATAGAAGGAGAAGATTATTCTCAAGACACAGAAGACACTTTTTTGGGCTGGGCATGATGACACATGCCTTTAATCCCAGCACCTGAGAGGCAGAGGCAGGCAAAACTCTTGTGAGTTAAAGGCCAGCCTGGTCTACACAAAGTTCCAGGACAACCAGGGCTACATAGTGAGTGAGATCATGTCAAAAACATTTCAAAATAATAACAACAGAAGACTTAGGAAAAAGATAATCCTGATGGAGGAGGCATTTAGGATTCCAATAGACAAGACTAGAAAATAACCTCTCCTTGTCATAATTAAAACACTATATGCACTGAGCAAGTATATTGAAAGTAGCAAGAAAGAGACACAGATAAAGGTAGGCCCATCAGATGTAACAGTAGATTATTAAAGAAATGTTAAAGCCAGAATGGCTTGGAATAATGCTTTCAAGTTCTGAGAGATAGTAATTGCCAACCAAGAATACTGCAGGTAGCGTAATTGAAGAAAAGACAAAACCTTCCTTGATAAAAATAAAGAAATGTGTAACTACTAAAACCAAGTATCTTCTACAGAAGATACCTGAAGGAATCCACCCAAAGGAAGGTCACAGGAAACAAACCACACTAAAATAATACTAAAAAAGAAAAAAATATTAAAACCCCTTAACAAATGGCATGGATCAATACACAACTTTCAGTAACATAATATTATTGGTCCCAATTCCCCAACCAAAAAAAACGGGCTAGTACAATGAGTCAAAAAGTAAGAGCCACCTTTTCACTACCAACAGGAAACACACAACTAAAGAACAGAGGTTATAAACAAACCTCATATGTCACCACGAAAGACACTACTTTAGGATGGGAAAAGTATTTTAAGCATATGGTCCTGCCAAAAAGGCAAGCGTTACTGTTGTACTATCTGACAAAGTAGACTTTAAAACTGGTAAAAGCACAGGAAAAATGGATGGAATTGGGAAACATAATATGCAGTGTGGTAAGCCAAGCTCAGACAAAAATGTGTCATATGTGCCCAGTTTCGAATTACCCACTTAACTTGGAGTATCTATGGAGCCCCTGAAACTAGAAGGGCCCCAGAAAGAGCGAGGGGAGAAGAGGCCTTAAGAAGCAAGGGAACATCAATATAAAAGCAAGATACATCAATATAAAAATAGGTGAGGGAATACTGTAAGTTTAAGGTTTAAGCAGAAATGGGGACAGAAGAAAGAGAGGAAGGGCGGGGTGAGTCAATCAAAACTAAGGATAAATGAAAATGCTTTATGAAAACCCATTACTTTGACCAGTACCCTGCATGGATGGACAATGCTTTCCCCAGAAGATACTGGTTATTAAGCCAAAATCTTAGTGCCGGGCATAGGAAACCCTTTAAAAGTTCCTGGTCAAGGAGGTCTCAGTCCACCAAAAGAACAAAGGCTATTGCTGTTGCTCCTGGTTGCTCATCAGAACTAAATGGTGCAATGCTTTGCCAAAGCCAATACATTTTGGTTGTAGGATAGACAAACAAGCTGGAACTGACCCAAAAACTTCCCCATTTGCTGAATAGCTTTCACAGAAAATGCTGCTTTGTAGGCCATAGGGAAAGAAAAGCTATCAATGGTCTTGTGCAGTGGCAGACTCTGTGCCACAATGCAAACGTACCAAAAGATGACAGTTGGGTCACAACTGCTTTCATATTGGAGGCTGTTCCACAGAAGGAAGGCCGCCATCGCACTGTAGAGCTGGTCAAAAGCCCATGGTTTAGGAGGTCGTAAGCCCCAGGAGGGAGGGAACCTACAACTGTTGTGTTGCTAAAAGGTTATGTTCTTAAAACGCCTGCTAAATACTTACGTTCCTAACACAGATTACTACTGCCCTCAACCTTGACTAGATACTATCTTGCCAGTAGTCAACAGTCACTGCAGACTCCTAACTGGTCTAAGTGCGGAGAATAAGTGACTGTTGAGTTCTCAGACCTAAATGGAACATCTCCATCAATCCCAATCTCAAGAATCAGGGAACATTACAGAAGAGTGGGTGGAAAGAATGTACAAGCTGGAGGAAGGGGCTCAGTGCTGTGAAATACTGTCTTCTGGAAATGGCACGATCACTTAATTCATGATCTCGCCACAACTAGGGTTATTTGTCTGTATAAGATCAAGCCAGGACAATCAGCATTCTAACAGGCAGCACTGATTTCACCTGGTTGTTAAAAACAAACAAACAAACAAACAAACATGAAGGAGAAAGGCTGATGTGATGTGTTGGTTCCAGAGGGAGTTGGAAAGTAGGGGACATAAGAAACAATGTTTGCAACTATAAAATTGTCAAAGCACAGTAAGTATTTATTAAACCAGAATTAACCTTTTCTAACTCAGGAAAACAGTCCTGGAAAAGACAAGATAAAATGTCACCAAATTGAAGCACTCTTTCCTAACTCTCCAGAGCAACCACAGAGACTACAGTCAATTCCTTTAAAGCATACAAAAGATGGAGGGATACAAAGTTAGCGGCAGAAAGCAATTCTCCAGGTCGCTTTCCAGTTACCTACCTTGGTAAAAGAGCTGCCTAATTTAACCAAGGGCACTGTAGGGAACTCCCGCTTTTCACTCATGGTCAAAGAGCCTGCATTAAGGCTGTAGAGGTTTGACATCACAAGTAAGAGATCTGATGTGGTTTTCACAGGCAGAAAACGACTCCGTGGAACATTAATACCTAAAGAATTCTCGAAACTTTTAATTGCAGCTCCAACTGCAGTTTCTAACTGAATGACATTCAGGCCTCCATCCAAAGTCTGTAAAAAAGCAAGAAGAAAAAAGGAGGTAGAAGAAGAGTAGGGAAACAAAGGGTTTGGGGCTTGCTTTTGAGACAGGATCTTATGGGCCACACTCACTGGCCTCAAACTCACTATGTACTGAGGACAACCTTGAGCCACCTCCTACCTCCACTTCCAACTGCTGGGATTACAGATGTATAGCACCACGGACCCAGGAAACACAGCATTATGCGCCTACTCCTCAGCTTTGTTCTATGAGTGATGTTAGTACTTGGGAAGCGGGTTCGGAGAGTCCTGAGAACTGACATTAATCAATTATTACTGGCTCACATACATGTTTTGGTTTGGTTTTTTAAGTCTCTTGAGTCAGCAACATGTCCATTTTTCACTAACTAGCCAGGGTTGGGAAAACTTATGCAAGATGCCTACAATAAATGGCATACGAGCATAAAAGCAGTAACTAAGCTCAGGGAGGTCCTCCAGGAACACATCACCGGGATGAGTGCAGACTCTGGAGGGCAAGCTGACTAGGTAGAGGTGTGACTCAGGGAGTAGGGTCTGCTTTTAGAAACCAGGGAGCCCGCTGGACCGTGACCCTCACTTACCTTTGGATTCACAATGATTTCCATGTCAATGGCATTCTGTTCCTGCAGTCTTTTAACTGCTGCAAGAGAAATCCATAGGTTGTTTGTGTTAAATATTTTAAATTTTGACACAGACTTGAATTCATCAACATGTGCTTTTGGCACTTGAGCGATTTCCACCAGTCTCAGTTTGCCTTCATACTGAGTGAGTGTCCCACCCTAGAAAAGCAGAAAATCATGAGTGCTTCCAAATCTTTTGCAATCAGCCTTACCACACTGATTATGACTTCCATAGAAGACACTGACTAGATAATCTTCTAACATACAAAGTGACATATTCATGATTCAGATTCTTACTTTGTCATAAACACTCACTGTCCTGTCTATAATTAAAGCCCCGCAGTACCAGAGTCGTCCTTCCCTCCTCAAGTCTGCTCTAGGAACATTTACTCCCAGACCACTGCCCATCACCACGCAATTTAGCCCTACCTAGATGAGGTCTGGGGTGAGGGGAGAAGGGAGACAAATGAGTGGGTGAGAAGTAAACTGAGGCTAAATTGACTGGCAACACAAGACTGAGCCAGTATGGGAGGAGGAGGCCCATACCCAGAGGAGAGGATGTTTTGGTATGCCCTGGCTACAGAAAACAATAAAATCTTATGTGCCATTTTATCAAAGGCCAATATTATCACCAAATACGCCATGTTCAATTTACACTTTGTACTAACACAACTGCATTCTATTTGAACAACTACAAAGATAGTGAGGTGACAGAGTACACATATGACACACACACTCATTCTGTAGAAACAGATTTCCATTAGAGAAGTAACCTAATAAAATACCTAACACCAAACCAGGAGAGTACTCCTGGTGTGAACAAATGTTTTGTATTTTCACATATTTCAGATTTGTTCCATAAAAGCATATGAAACGGCTTCCAATTTAAATTACTGACATAGATTTATACTATCATTAATTCTGGGTTTATGATACACACTGTTATCTTAAAACTTAAGGTAACCCACAGAATAACACCACACTCTTAAAATTATATTAAGTAAATAATACGTTGTGCATAAAATAGAAACATAAATTAGAAAAAAAATTAACTATGTAGTTTATCAAATGTAAATACTTGAATCCCCAAATTGATTCTTCAGTATTTACCTTTACGTCTGCTCGTGTTTTATTTGTGACTTCCATGACAAATTCACAGCGTTTCCCATTGGGTGGGTTCATTAGATGATTAAGAATATAAAGATCTACTGTGGCACCCAGGTTATCTATGTTAGACACAAAAATGTACTCTTTGCCTTCTTCTATGAAGGCGTCGAGTAAGCCAGAGTTATAGAAACTGGCATAGATATCTCCATGCCCTGGAGGGTACCATGCTTCTGTGTTTTCCCCTGAGTACGACACATCCTTTGCTATAGGAAGTAAAGATTCTTTATTAATCCTCGGGTACCTTTAAAAACAAAAACAAAACAAGGAAGTTACTATACGGGTTCTGTAGTGTACCCTAATCCTTCAAGAAAAACAATACATTAAAATTAAATAAGGGCTGGAGAGATGGGTCAGTGGTTACGTGCACGGAACTGCTCAGTTCCCAGCCCCCATCTCAAATGGCTCATGAGCTCCTGTAAACCATTTCGGGGACATCCTCTTCTATTCTCCTTAGCACCTGCACTCATCTGCACACACCCACATACAGATACACAGATACACACAGATACAGACAAACACAAATAAAACAAACTCTTTAAAATATTAAATAAAACATCCCTCTATTTCAAAGACTGTCAACAGTAATTTATAGGTGAATCTTTTTAAGAAAGTCTGTCATTATTTTTAAAATCCATTTTCCAGAGTGTTATCAAGGAAGTTTTCTGAGGCCACACAGAAAAGAAAGACACTCATATTTTTAAGAGGTGTTTTGTTTTGTTTTGTTTACAGGTCTCTAAAAGGAAGAACTCAGAAAATGATTCTTTTTAGTTCTCTGGTTGCAGGAAGGTCCCTGTGCCTGGGAATCTATCTGAGGAAGCCTGCCCCTTCAACAGTGTACTCAGGGTTGCTTCCCCTCCTTGAACATACCGGGATCTGCACATGGGAAGAACTGGCAAACAGTAAAGGGAAGCAGGAAAGAGCACATGGACAGACAGAGCCTGCTAGGACTCAGGAAACAAACATGACGATGTGAAAAAAATAACAAACAAATAATGATCTACCTTTAGACATACCATTTCCAAAGTGTCCATAGGCTGCTATCTATCCCTAAATAGAAAGCTTGTTCCCTAAGTCACCTGAATTTCTTTCTACTCGCTCTATTCCCCCCTCAAAGTAGATGCTTTTCTCCAAAACTTACTTAACTTTCCAGAGGTGTATCCATTCAGGGTCTATCTGTTTAGGGTGAGTAAACTCCCTCCCATTGGCAAGGTTTTCAGTATTGTGGTTTGCAGGGAGACATCCACCTACCTGAAGACCTTCACATGCAAAGGCTTTATAAACTGTCCTTAAATATTTGGGACGTAGAATAAGACCTGAAGTAGATCCTCTGAGAAAAGGGAAATGCTAGAACCAACATTTGTAACCATCACATGTCTTTCAGCGTATATTTAGCTTTGAAGGCATTAAGTTCTTGCATGAATTGACCTCCTACTGCAGGGGCGACTATGCTGCAGCAGTGAAGAGAACCCTCAGGAGTCCCAACACCACCAGCTAATTATTTTTATTTCTGGTACCTGCTTTGATTGAAGGTGTAGATCTTCACACGACAATGACTGTACTTCTGAAGTATTTTTTTTGTATCTTCATCCGTGTTAAAAGAATTCATTAAAACAAGAGGAACATCTGTATTATAGGTTTTGTTTAAATGCTAAAAAGGAGAATGACAAATAGATCATCCAGAGTCACATTCTCTGACTTAAAATGTAAACTATTCTCTTCAGTGGTTAAGAACAAAATGTTTAAAACCTGACCTATAGCTCTCTCATACACATTTTATGTATGAGCCAGGTGTGTAGCTAAGCAAGTCACCATACACTCATTCAATAAACAGCTGAGGCCTATATTTGGTGGCTCAGGGCAGTTCCCCCTGGACTGCGTGCATAGGCAACATTGTTCTGTGACTGGAAGGGAGACAGGTGCTGACTATGCATTTGCTCGTGGATCTAAGTTCTGTGGGGACGAGCATACAAATGCTACAAAGTCATGGATTCCTGTTCGCAGGGTGAATTCAAACTCTTCGGTCACACTTCAGTCTTCTCAGTCTCTCAAAAGAGCCAAGAAGCAACATAATAGAAAAGATTCTCAGAGAACAGACTATCTTATGTTCGAATTTTGATTCTGCTTTGTTAACTAACTGGAAGCCGGGGGCTTAGAACCCATGCTCATTCATAGAATGGGGATCACAGCACTTGTGAGTTGCCGAGAGGAATAAAGGAGTCACTCTGGAGAAACCACTTAGAATGCCTGCTGCACAGTGAATACTGCACGAATCTTAGCTGCTGCTGCTGCTGCTGCTGCTGCTGGTGGTGGTGTCAAGACTGTAGTTGCTAGCACCACATCAGACAAGAGAGAAAGGTGGAAAACGACAGGCCCTTGTCTCGTGAGGTCAACAATTAATAACTGTCAAAGAAGGAAGCCAAGAGTAGCTCTTAGTGCCCACCGCACCCAACCAGGAGGGGGTGAGACGTCTCCCCAGCTTCCCAAAAGGGGGTAAGCCAGAAAACTCCAGGGTCATGAAGCTTCCATTAGAAAGAAAGTGGAGAGGGCAGATCACAGAGACTCTGAACAGACCCAAAGCTTTCAGTGACCACAAATGCCATTTAAAATCAAGCTTTTGAAAATCTTAATACGTCCTTACACACCCAACACACACTAATAGAGACAACATAGCGATCCCATCAACTAGGTCAAACTCACATCTACACTTACTAATATAGCTCGTATATTACTGTAGAGACTAAACCCAGTGTAGTGTCTTATGAGAAAGGTTAAATGCTGCTCACCTCAATTTGCTGAACAGTTAGATCCAAAAAGGTGTTCTCATTTCTTACACCAATCAGACTTTTAGGGCCTTTGCAGCCCATGCTGGTGCCCAGACCACCATTGAGTTTCACCACCACCAGTTTGTTTAATACAGAAGATATGTTATCAGGCAAGCCTCTGGCCTTTATCTTTTCATAGGGTTGAATCTGAAAGAAAATATAAAATTAGGTGTCATTTCAATAGCTTTATGGGGAGTTAAGGAAATCAATCTAAGGTTACTTCCATGATCCTTAACAAGTTTTGGCCTCTCAGTGTAAAGCTCCGACAGGTGCACATAGGCTATTTCCCTTGCACAGAGAGGCAGCTCAGTGTATTGATCAGTCAGACTTGGGTCTGACCAGAGTGAGTGTCTCAATCTTGAATTACCTTCAGAAGCTACTTTCAATTTTAATCAAAATATCAACTAAAGTACACAAATCAAGTCTAAATATTTCAGGTGCATTATACTCTACTTCAGTTCTGGAGAATAATATATATATTCCTACTACAGGAGGCAAAACCAACATATATGTTTTTTTGTCGTACTTTTCCATTTAGTTGTAAGATGACTCTTCAGAACAACGCGGCACAGACTTTCAGTCACAATTCTAGGTATGCACAAGCACAGTTCCTTCCTGAGAAGTTTAACTCCAGGGTGTCACTTTATAAAAACATGTACTGGAAAATTAAACATACTTGTTCTCAGAAATGCCATGGGGAGGGAGAGCTGAGGCTGGAGCTTGGGAAAGCCACCCCACCTCCTCTCTAGCACCCTAGCTCTGTGAGCAGAGTGCCTTAGTCTCGAATTTGTCCTTCAAGCACAGAAACAATGCCGTTTATAGGAAAGACCCATGTTTTTGCTGTTGTTCAAAGCAAAGTAACAAATCTTACATTTTATAGCAAGAATGACAGCTTTTAAAAGATCACAATGCACTTCTATCCATCTGTGACAGTCTGTCAGCTTGCTTTAATAGCACAGGTCCTCAAGTGGCTTCTTTAGTTTCAGCACGGTATGAGACAGAAGCACTCAAGTGGTTCCTCTGTGAGTATCAGCTGTTGTGTGTCCTGCTATCTGTTACTGTGCACTCGTGTACGGTCATTTTTGACTGGGAAAGAACAGAGCTACTGGGCTGACGTCTTGCAGTCTAGGCCTTGAAGGTCAACATCGCGGTGTGTCTGATGGGCAAACTCAGTACACAATTCTTGTGTCTGATGGGCAAACTCAGTACACAATTCTTGTCCACAGATCTTTCTGCAAAATACTTAGTCTGCAACTTCGTTCTTAATTGCTAACTGTAGACGGATACTGTCTCACATGGTGTAAACACGAGAGTACACATGCTCTTTTCACAGCTTCCTACTGATGATGCTCAGTATCCCTCACTCTGAGCTATTTCTCCCTGTGGCAGAACTGTCCATTTTCCTCCTAACTGCTGCATAGGCTTCAGTAGCTATTCTCATTCATGCAACAAAAGAAAGGCTGGTGACAATAAATAAGTAAATAAATAAAGTTTTTAAAAAATTAAAAAATAAAACATTGAAGAGGTGTAAAGACACTCTAATGAAGAAAAAGTCCCAATTTAAATGTCTCACCATCAAAAAATAAAAATAGATGACAGAGATGGAACTTTTTGTCCCCTTACGTAACTGTATTTTATAATCCTTTCTAACCCAGCTGCTGAAATCAACTGGTGAGTAAGAGAATGCCACTCTGCCACAGTGGTTCCAAGGAGTCTATTATTCTTTTAGGAGATGTTCTTGGGCACATGATATTTACTCTAAAAAGTTAGTTATTTCCCAGTTATTTTTTAAAAGCCAATTAATTTCCATTTAGCAGTTACTTTCACTTCCCACACTAAGCATGTAATTAAAAATCTAGTTGTTAATTCATTTTAGATAAGACTGATACATCAGAAATATTCTTATTTAATTAATGCTCTTGCTCTGGATATGTTTTTTAAAAAATAGAATACATAGAAGCAGTTTTCCCATACACAGTGAGACAGGCTTGTTTTCCAATTCCACTTTAACTGTGAAACATTTTTATATATACATATATAATCCACAGACTACATATACACAACTGAACAGAGGACATGAAGAAGCAAACGCAGTAACATGGGAACATCCTTGTGCCTGTCACTGACCACACTCTTCTTCCACGCCTCAGAATAAGCAGCACGGGAACTTCTGCTCTCACTGCAGTTTCCCTATCTTCACCACTTAATTGTTCTCTAAACTTCTCAACACAATAGAATCATACTATAAAACAGGCACACCATCAACAGAACACATATTGGGTTATGTTTTCAGTATTTAATATTCTGATACAAAAGAGGTAGACAGATGTAACAAACAGTGAAGGATTCCATGCAGTGGCGCTGGAGAGATGGCTCAGTAAGTGGTCAACAACACTTCCTACTCTTCCACAGATCATGCATTTGGTTCTCAGCACCCATGTCCAGTGGCTCACAACTGCTGTATCACAATCTCCAGGGTATCCAATACTCTCTCTTCTGGCCTCCATGGGCACCAACACACAAACACACACACACTCCTGATCACGGTCAAAATATAATGTTCAAAATAAAAAATAATAGAATTATTTTATGTAAAGTTTCCAAATATTTACACTAAACTTGGAAGCACAACAATAAAACAAAAATTCAATGTATAAACAAATTAGGTATCTTTAAAAAATTAAAATTTATATTTTTAGCTGATAGCAAATGAAATTCAGTTTAAATGATAATGCCAAACAGGGTAACAGAATTTGGATCACATCTTAATTCTGTATGCTAAGGAATTCTTTAGTACACTAATATTCTTATTAAATAAAGGGCTTTGGAATCTACATTTAATTGTTAGCTATTTAATTCCCTTAAGGTCCATTTTTAAAAGAAAGTTCGCTAAAAGAATTTGTTACCTTCTATAATGGTGAATTAAAAACCAAACATGAATCTCCTTAACTTACAATTTTTCCCAAAAGAAAATAAAACTTCAAAATTAGGGGTGTTTATCATAAATCATCTCTGATCCATACATCTAAAGTCTGTAAAGCAAAATATTTAGAGATCAGTGTTACCTATGTACATTACAGTAATTAAACTTCAAAAAGCTATGTTGGATACAGTGATGCACTTCTGTAATATGTGAAAATATATGAAAAAGCCTTAAGAAAATCCAGCACTCAGGTAGGAGGACTGCAAGTTGAAGGACAGCCTAGTCTACATAATGAAACCTTGTCTCAAAAGGAAACAGCAAAACAAACAAACGAAATGTCTGTATCACAATTTCCTATGAACAAATCTGTGGAAGCTAAACAAGTGGACACCTGAGGAAGAGGGTAGTAGAATGCTTGAAGGAGGGAGACTAGGGGTGCAAAGGTTTAGGTAGGCAGAATGGGCAGAGGGAGGGCAAAGAAAGGAGAAGTAGGGGTGGGTAATCAAACCAAAAATATATAAGAAAGCCTTAAGAAAACCGGATATAATTTTAAAGAGCTATGAACACTGGGGCATGAGCACTCACAACTCCAGTCAAGTGTTGTGTCCTAAGTTAATACAGAGACACCCTACCACTATAAACATCAAGAAAACATGGCTCTTTATATGGTACTGACAGTGATACCTATCTTATGACTCTTAAAGGAAAGATGCTCCTGAGAAACTTGTTTATAAGAAGTATGAAAGGACAAGGAAGAAGAAACACACACAGTAATGAGTAGGGAGGAACTGCCAAGAGTACTTGAGGTTACTGGGTTGTTGGAAACCTCCATCAGAGCTTTCTGACTTATGCTGCATGACTCATACCCTCCCTAAACCCAACACGCACGCACGCACGCACGCACGCGGGAGGTACGGGAAGGACATGCTACACAAAAACTCAAAACCAGATGAATCCAGCAACTAGATGATTCCAAGAAGCCAGGACATTTTTGTCTAAGGTTCACTACAGGTTTTAGCATTAATTTATTAAGGACTGAGCAGACTTCTGCCACAGCAGTCACCCTGTACACAACAGAAGTGCCCTGTTCTGTGTGTCCGCACCCTCCCCAGAGGGCCCACTAAACAGTCCCACAGAGCTCAGTTCAACAGGCCATGGCTGGGATGGTGGCTGCGTGTTGGAAAACTCCCAAGCAGCAGCTGGCTCCACTGGATACACCCACTCACAGAGGCATTTTTAGACCCCGAAATCTAAATTTCTCAGCAGGATCTTTACCGTTTTCATTCAGACAGGTAGGTATCAAGGACAGTATAAAGAGCGAGCCTTGGTTCCTTGGCATACATAATTAGGATATGTAACTTCACAGAACTTAGTCTCCCATGTTCCTCAGGAAAACACACACTACCCTGAGAAAGAGAGAGGAACAACAGACTGTGAGCTGCCAGATTCAGCCTATGTGACCCAGGTGAGTCACTGGAGTTGGGCACTGAGTGTGAGCCAGCTTTAAGCTTTCAGTCCTAATTGTTAGGTCTCAAAGAAATTTGGGACAAGTCCTACTCAGCCTGTAGAAGCAGTTACAGAAGAGATTATTTTGTCCTTATCATCAATAAAAGGCTGGAATGGTAGGTATCAATCCAGGACAAATCCCACTCAGTACAGGTGGCTCCTCCCAGCACTTCTCACCCAACCCCCTATCTTACACCTCTCCCTCTCAGGGCCTGGGCTATCTCTTCCCCTCCCGGTGTGATCCCCACATAACTCAGCCATTTCGGCTATACTGCTCTCTTGGTCTCTTGGCCTCAGCCGCTCCTCTTTCTCCCCCTCCCTCCTCTCGTGGTCTGGTGGCCATGTTCAGCCTGGACTCTCCCCTCTGTCTGCTTTCTCCCTGACCTCTACAATATAAATGTCCTCCACACTGTAGGAATTAGTCATGTCCTCCTCCCTTTGTTTCCTTTTCCATTCCCTATCTGCTTCTCTTTTTTTTTTCCCCCAGAAAAGAAAAGCTTTCACTGTTGTGAGTAGACGGTGTGGCCACTCCACAAAGCAGGTGGAGCAACCCCAAGATGAGCTTCTAGATTGGGGAGGAAATGTTCAAGAAACGCCAGAACACTCATTCTCCTCTTCCTGGTAAGAAAAGAACTGGTCAAACACCTAGTTTCCTCTTGCTGGTGAATGAAAGAAAGTAGCGGGCAATCTACCACATAAAGTGATTTTAAGAACATCTGCCCTCTAGGATGTCAACCTAGTTTGTTTTTCTGCACAAATGGAAAGATCTTTTTAAAACTGTCTGCCATGATCTGCATCTTGCCAACTCTGTTCACAACTTAGTTTCCAGTTAGAAGAAAAGCCAAATTCAGCATTCACGGACACACTGTTCCTGTTGGCGAAAGTGTAGCCTAGTTCTGGGTAACAGACTTGTGCCATTTCTAGAGTGAGTGCCAAATGCCCAACGCAAGGTAACACCACCCACCCTGTTATGGTTCACAAGGGGATGACTATGGCAATTTGAGCTACCTTACTTACCTACTTATCGACAAAAGCACGTTTGCCTGAGAGAACATGAACTGTGTAAGAAGTTTGTAGATTAGGATGTTCTATTGCACAGAAAGTATTCTAAAAACACTGGTGTATCCACTAAGCCCTTATACACAGTGTTTGTATGCAAGTTCTGTGATAGGTACTTTCATGTACTGTGTTTTCATTTCATTTCTGAATCTAACAGCCAGAATCTGCGTTATTTTCTGTAGAAAAAAAAATCCATACATAAATGAGACTTTTGGTTTGTTCTTTCATTTTGAAAATCTGGTAAATCTTGTACTTTCCTTATTATCAGAGCTAACCTTCAAGGTCATCAATGCTCTCAGCCACTGAACTCGACTCTAGTTCACAGAGTAAATAAAAGCCACTGACTTCCTGCCGCCATGTCCTGCACTATCCACCTCCAGGATTCCATTTCACCCATCATTCAGTTTCCCCATCTCTCTCCCCCCCTCCCCCCTCCCCCTCTCCCTGCCCCTCTGTGTCTGTCTCCATAAGCACTTCTACTTCCTCTAACATTTCTGAAGTCAGGTTTTCTCCTCTATCACAACATGGTCTGCTCTCAACATGGATGGCATCAACAACATCTTAACTGCTACGTCTTATCAACAAACCAAAGTATTTACTGTCAGCTGTGTCTGACACAACTAATTATTACCTAAATCCTGCAATCCCATTTTGTTTTGATTTCTAAAACACCATACTTCTCTTGCTTTTCACTCTGCTTGCTTCTTACAGAGCCCACGCTAAGTAGACCTCTTCTTCCTACACAGTTGGCTATAAAACCACAGCTGCATCACTCCTGTCATTATCGACGACTACAGCCAGCTGCTCACTGAGTTCTTTCAGCCTCACCATCTCTGACCTGTATTGCTGTTGCTTAAGTGGTCTCCTTACCTCCCTACAACCCACTTTCCACCTCTCCATGATTTTTTTTTTCTTTTTAATAGAATTTTAGCATGCATCCTGGCTAGTTTTTATGTCAGTCTGACACAAGCAAGAGTCATCTGAGAGAAGCAAGCCTTAGTTAAGAAAATGCAGATGGGCAGTGGTGGCACACTTTTAATCCCAGCACTCAGGAGGCAGATCTCTGCGAGTTTGAGGCCAGCTTGGTCTACAGAGTGAGTTTTAGGACAGCCAGGCAGTTACACAGAGAAACCCTGTCTGAAAAACAGCGAAAAACCAAACAGACAAAAACTAAACCAAACCAAACAGAAGCCTCCTGCTTCACAAGAGCTGCTGTAGGTGAGCCTGTAGGCCATTTTCTTGATGGTTGGTGGAGAAGGGTCCAGCCTACTGTGGACAGTGCCACCATGGCTGACTGCCCTGGATTCTATACAAAAGCAGGCTCAACAAGCCTAAGAGGCTTGTTCCACGTCTCCGGATCAGCGTCTGCCTCCAGGTTCCTGCCTTGTTTGTATTCCTCCCTCAACTTTTCTCAAGGATGGACTCTGACAATGGTGATACAGAAGTGTAAGCGAAATCAATCCTTTCCTCCCTAATTGCTTTTGGTTATGGCATTTCTTCACAGCAAGAGAAATCCTAACTGATACAATGTATTTGTCCATTATAGCACTAACCAACTATACCACTGGTATGGCATGGAAGATCACTAGCTGTCAAGTTCAATATCATTCTTTTCCTTTTCCCTTTAAAATCCAAACTTTCCACTAGGTACTCTGTCATCCAGAGTAAAGCTATAATTCCCAGCGTCCCTTGTAGCTGTTTATGCCAAAGTTCAGATTAAAACTATTAAATTGAAATGAACTGGCAGGAGTCTTATGCAAGAACAGGGGGCACTGTCCATCCTCTTCCCTCCTTGTCTGTCATCTGGATTGCAGCATAACTACAGTTCATTCTTATGTCCATTTGGGACAATAAGGGCTTGTGCTATAGATGACAATGCAGTAAGATAGAGAAACTCAGGTCCCTGAGTACCATCAAGCTGGCATACTATCTCTCCGGATTCATTGTTTTAGGTTGCAACATTAAAAAAACAAAACAAAACAAAAACGCCTAATCCTGACTAGAAGACGTGATTTGCAAGGCTCTTCAGCCTTTCTTCTACTCCATGACATATGTTATCAAGATACATGAGTTCTGGGTTTTCTAACACACCACGCTGTTATCTTGTTAACGTGCCTCCGCATTTGAACCCCATGTACCCTTTCTTCATCCTGGACACTCCATATTCAGACCAGTGGTTTCTAGCGGTATGAACTCATATCAAGTACTTGTGAGGATCAGAGATTAATATACTCTATTTCAGAAAAGTTCACTCCCCCCCCCCACGAAAGTAAAACTCTTTAAAATACAGGGCAACACTGAAAATTTCATTATAGAACATAAAAATAATCTTGTAGTGTATCATTTCCCAGTGATAATTAATGTGCAAATAAAACAAACAAAAAACAAACCTTAACTCTCATCAAACTAAATTTCAATGGGAGAGCTTCCACTTGGCTTGACGTGGACTGAGGCAGTTACATGCAGATAATAGTCCAGGGCAGCTCTCGAGCCCTCAGGGCTACTCTGAGCTTAGCAGACAGAGGCCTGTAAACATTGACTGAGCTGCCAATTAGAGTTCTCTCAGGGCTCCACAATATGCATTAATAAAGCTCATAAAACAGAATAACGCAGCTATGCATTTTCACAACAAAAGGCATTGTTTTGCTTATTTTTACCAATTTGGCAGAAAAAGGGTCTCTGGTTTCCAGTAATCCCGAAAGTTAAGAAATTAAACTCTGTCTGCAATAAGGAAAATTTGTTAGGGTGGATGAGTTTATCTAAACAACAAATGGGCAAACTACTGACATATCAAATATATGAGAACTACAGAGATGTAAATTAGTTTATGTACCTCATAGAAATTAATGTCATATCAAATGTATGGAAACTATAGATGTAAATTAGTGTATCTACCTCATACAAAGTTTGCTAAAAATATTTTTAAATTAATATAATCAATTATAAATGCATACAAATTCAGTATACTAGTAACAAATATACAAAAAAATATACTAGTAACAAATATAAAAAAATATTTATAACCAAAAACAAAAGCAGAAGATCTATATGGGACACGTAAGGGACTTTTTAAAGAAACATTACTTTTATCTTTCCAGATTTGCTTTTTCTAGTTTAGATGAGGGATGTGTGTCTGCGTTCATGCGTGGAATGCTGTAGAGGTGTGCGCAGGTGGCGGGGGCAGAGGTGTGGGGTGTTCCCTGGAGTTGAGGAGTTCAAGGTGGCTGAGTGCAGGAACCAAACCTGGATCCTCCCCAAGAGCAATACATGCTCCTAGCTGCTGTGCCCCAACATGCTCCTTGACATCTTGGTGGCTCCTTCACCGTTTCTGCTGAATACGCAACAAAATAACAAACGTGGGCTCATGAGCAGCCTCAGCGGGTCTCAGGGGCTCATGAGCAGCCTCAGCGGGTCTCAGGGGCTCATAAGCAGCCTCAGCTTGCCATCAAGCCCGGCAGCCCGAGCTCAGCTTCCGGACCCAATCTTTAAGTTACCCTGACCACCACAGATGCAGTAGCACACACCCATGCAGATATACACTGAATAAATAAATAAGTAAATATAGAAAATAGCATACATTGGTTGGCCTTTATCAGAATGCCTGCTATTAAAAAGCACTCATACATGCATTATTAATAATGCTAGGTAAAATTCTATAGAACAGAAACTTTATTATATCTTTTTTATATGACTGCGAAAACTGAGACCTAAAGCAAGCAAATGAACCACCTAATGCTACAAGGAAAGAATTAATAAAGCCAGGGTTTATATTTTTGGAGTCTGTTTTTTATGTTACTGGCATTACTGCCAAACTAGAAAAAAGTATTAAATGTACTGAAGACAAAATCAATTCAGTATGTGTATGAAGATAGATGGTCTTAGTAATGAAAAATTTTCAGTGATTTATACTGCGCATAATGTAGGTTCTTAGATATCTGCTGACATATGATTGGGAACATTATAGCTCACTATCATGAAATTAGGGATTCAAAAACTAAAAAATTTACATAATACCATCATAAAAACATAGAAACTTAACTAGGTCAGTCAGCTAAACTAAAAGATGATTTTAAAAATAAAAAGCCTAGGATGTTAGGGAAATGGCTAAGCTGTTAACACTTCCTGTGCAAACATGAAGATGTGAATTTGGATCTCCAACCCCAAGTAAAAGCCAGGGGTGGCATTGCAGCATTTGTTATCCCGGTCCTGAGGAGGTAGAGACAGGGAAACTGGGGCTTCCTAGCTAGTCTGGCCAATCCACGAGCTCTGAGTTCAGTGAGAAACTGAAACTGAAACTGACTCAAAAAAAAAAAAAAAAAATTAAGAATAACAGCTGACATCAACTCTGGCCTACATATGCACATGCCCCAGCACACAAACACAAACATACAAACACAGCACTCACACCAGACAAAAGCTAGATGTGCTGACACACTCCTCTTCTGCCAGCACTGGAGATGATGGAGCAGAAGGATCTCAAATTCCAGGCGAGGCTGGGATACACAGTGAAATCCTGTCTCACAAAATCAAAAATCAAGAGAGAGACTATAGCCACTACCTATTTGTCTACCTAGACTGCTATAAGGCTCAGGACCTCCTGTCTTTGTTGTTTTCTGTTATTTTCTTAGTTTTTGTCAAAATGATCTCTCACGATCATGTCTGAGTTAGCACACAACCTCTATTTATTGCACCTACCTCATTTACATTTTAATGCTCCAGAAGTACTACAAACACTAATTTTTAAAATACTTTCTGTTCTCTCATACCTTTGGGTTTTTGCAAACTTTGTTCTCTAATTCATAATGACCATCTCTGACTCCTTTCAGAATACTCACATATTAAGTCTCAGCTCTAAAATCACCTTTTATCATCAACTTGGCTAGTATTTTTTCCCAACTACCAGCTGCTTTCTTAACTACATTCAAAACATTCTGGGCAGGTAGCTAATTGAAAAAATAAATAAGTTTAGGAATAAATAATAACATTTTTAGATACATTTAGCTTTTTACAATTAAATATTTGTTTATTAAAATATTATCCTACGATACAGTATGGAACAGAAGAAATATTCTGAATTTACAAAATCTTCTCAGTGTGTCACTAATACTTGTCTGGCTGGCTGATTTTGAAGACTGAACCTAGGATTCACATATGCTAAGCATAGGATCTACCATGACTGCTTGCTCCCTCCCTACCTGCATCAGCAAGTTTTATTTGCAGTTTACCTTTATCCATCTTTTCCAAAACATTCAACTTAGCTTTCTAGTTAATAGCAGTAAAATATTTTAAGCCTACTTCACTGGCTTATAACACTAGTCCTGTTGCTTTATTACAACACAGATAGGATATATAGGCAGGTTTAAAAACAAACACAATCAAGTTTTAGTGAGCGTATCACTCACTCTGGTGAGAGGGCTTGTGCCTAATGAAGATTAGCTGCAAGCCCTCAAAGAGAAAGAGCACTCCTACATCTCTCCCAGTGGAAGAAGCAGTTGCTAACATGCCTTCTGGACTGGCTTCCCTGTTTTTCACACAAAAACAGAAGTTCTATTGCCAGTTTCTTGATTCCCTTAGCGCCATAGAAGCTAAGCAGAACTTAAAAGCAGAAACAGTCCTGTCACCATAAAAGTCACTTGCACTAACTCCGCCCATTTTCTGTGGATGCTACTACACGTCAAGTCTGAAGCTTTATAGAATTGAATGCTCTTTGTATGAATTGCTAACTTTATGTCTGCATTCCCAACAAGTAAAATAAAACAGCGGTTGTTTGATAGATATGTACAGTAAAAGCAATGAATAAATGAGACTTTCATAGTTTCATGTCATACAGATAAACAAGAAGAAAAGAAAAAACCAGAAACTTAAACTAAGATGTTGACTGCAGAAGGCACTACTGGGCCATGACAACAGTGACAGGATATTAGTCAGTCAGCTTGTGTAGCGGTGATAAAACACCATGGCCAAGGCACCCTGAAGAACAGTTTCCCTGAGCTTACAGTTCCAGGGACAGGGTCCACCACCATGGTGGTGGGAAGCATGGTAACGGGCAGGCACGGCAGCAGGAAGAACTGAGAGAGACTCTATCTGGAACTGCAAGCAGCGAGGTACTGGGGACAGCAGGGGGCTTCTAAGCCTCGAAGCCACCCCAGTCATGAAGTTCCTGCAGCCAGGCCACCCTTCCTACGAGTCTCCCTCAACAGCATCGCCAACTGGGGATCAAGTGTTCATCTGCTGGGAATATGGGAACATCTCATCCAAACCACCACAGCCTGCCTGCCGTACCCTTGAAGATCCATTTGAATGCAGGTCTGTCAGTGTACCTCGACACCTGACAAATGTCTACCACATAAATACTATCGAATAATTAAATACATTTCTGGAAGCCATTTAAAAGCAGTTTTTAGCTTCAAGAGATGAAGAGCCTAGTCTAGGGTTCTACTCAAGGACAGATAGAAAAATAAACATAAGGCCACATGTTTAAGAATCTTCAAGCTTCCTTTAAACACGACAATGTTGTTTGTTTTATGACAATGGTTAAGAGTACAGGCTCGAGCACGTCTGGACCTAATTTCTGGTTTACAAACTAAGGAAATCGACCCTCCTTACATCTAAGCCTATCATATACAGGGATAACAGAGAGTTAAATCTGCTTGAGGATCGCCAAGGCAGCGCTGGTGAGAAGCTGAGGGGTGCTTGTCACACTGAGGTGGAGCTTTTGAGGCTGCAGGCACTGCTACACTTGCTGACAGGCTCAGAGAGTGCATTCCACACTGCTCACAGATAAGGGCTCCTTTCATATTCTAAAGGATATCTAGGAGCCAGGACTTTGGAGTCTGAAAACATATCTATCCTATCTGGATTCTTTTTCCTAAGCAAAGTATTCTGAACTTCAATTTTCTCTTTTACAAAAAACAAACAAACAAACAAAAAACCATAATGAGTATTTTCTGAGGCAGGATTGAAAAACAGAAAACTAAGAGGTCATGAGAAGTTAGCTGACCTGGGATCTATTTTGCTTTTCAATAAAGGAATTCCAATTGATAGTCAAAATAAACAGAGATAATGTATATATTCCTAAACATATTTCAAACAAGGATGCTAAACTAAAAAAGTGAACTGTGCTAACTTAAGGCCAAAATGTTACTAACCTTAGCTTTTCTACTCCTCTCATTCCTAAAACAATAAGCTTCACAAAACCACCTTAGTTTCATTCAAAATAGGATATTTTTTTTAAAAAGTATATAAGCCAATACATATATTTGTACTTAAATTTTAAGCTTTGCTTAATTTTAAAACCTTGTTGTAAATTACAACTGTTAATAAATATACCTTAATGCAAGTGGTGGGTGTGATGGTTGAATAAGAATCGTCCCACAGGCTCACAGATTTGAGCGCTTAGTCATCAGGAGTGGCCCGACTTGGGAGAGATTAGAAGGTATGGCCTTCGGGAGTAGATATGCCTTATTGAAGGAAGTGTGTATGGGGGGAGGTTCGGAGGGAGGGGTGAGCTTGAGGTTTTTAAAGCCCAAGGCAGGCCCAGTCCCCTCCTTTCCGGCTGTCTGCAGGGATACAATTCTGAGCTACTTCTCCAGCACCATGTCTGCCTGGATGCAGCCATGTTCTCCACCATGATAACTCTAAATGCTGTTTTCATTTCCTCAGATGAGGGGAAGAGATGAGAGCCTTACCCAAGCGTTACTAATGCATGGCTTAGGCTGAGCTCTGAATGTTCCTATCTAAATATCCATAAGCCTAGGCCTAGAAGTTTCTAGCCTCCGTATAATCTAATCATCTACAAGTGTGGACCTTGAAGGCTTCAGCTTCCAGCCTCTGGCTGGTAACCTAGGCCTCAAATGGTTTCAGCCTCTGACACTGCTAAATAAGCTCACCCTTTCCATTTCTTTCTGAACTCTGGCTCTGGCTGGCTGGTTAACTCAGCTGTTCTGGCTCAAAACTCCTCTTCAAGCTGATTAATTCAAATTGGCTTCTCTCAGCTTCTCACTGCATTGCTCTGCTTGGAAAAACTGTCTCTGAACTGCAGAAACTGAACGGCATGAACTCAGCTGCATTCAACGGAACTGCACCAAATTGCACTGAACTCCTGAACTCTACTATACTGTCTCTTTCCCATCTCTGACTCAGTCTGGCTCAATCACTTTGTCTGTCCCTCAACTATACCTCATTGATAAAAGGTGCATACTAAGGGTGTACCTGTAATCTAGCCAGATCACACAGACCTAGGTCTTTGGATGTGATCTCTTGCCAGAGTAGCCATGTTGCTGAATTAAAATTCCTCGACAGTGGAGTAAGCCTCTGAAACTAAACCCAAGCCCAATTACATGATTTCCTTTAAGAGTTGACATGGTCATAGTGTCTTTTCATAGCAACAGAACACTAAGATAGTGGGTCACCTCCTTTATGGTCAGGATGACCATTAAAAACAAAAAACAATACAAACTCTTGCTATTTCTTCGTGGTTGCCCTATTGCTGAAGACACCACACATCTTGATCCATGAACTGGAACTAAGCCACCAGCTGGCTGTCACTGTGCTGAAGGTGCTGGGCACAGGCTGCCGAGACAGAAAACACACCAACAATCTTATCTGGTTAGCTCTGTGAACTATGATATTAACCTGCCAGGCCAAATTATGTTCATTTGTGCAAAAGCAGCATGACTATTACAGGATAAACAACTACTCTCCTATGGTATTTGCGGCCCACTCTACAGCAGGGAATCCATACCTCGCACTGTAAAGCTGCTCAAAAACCCACAGCCTGGGAGGTCAGAGGCCTTAATTCTACTGTTCGGCTAAATTGATGTAACATGGAACCATCTTCTAAGTGTATGGAGACAATTACCACTCTTAAGTTTTAGTCAAAGAAACTTCTCTTTCCAGTGAACTGTGGCAGAAGCTCAGAAAACACTGCAGAAGAGGAGATGGCGCAAAGAAGAGCTGGAAGATAAAGAGAAGGGCTGCAAAATGACACCTACTGGGCAATATCCAGCCATCAAAGCACAAGCTTGGAGCGACTGGGAATGACCGCACTCAGTCTGTCCACAAATGAACTTGTTAAAAGGCAGACATGGATGAATGAGGGGGCGAGAGCGCCATCACCTTCCCTGCTCACCTGTTTCCTACTGAAAGATTCTCGGGAACAGTCAGTGCCTTCAGCTGTACCTACTGGTGAGCCTACCAGACTCCAGTGGATAATCCAAGCCAATAGTTACACAGATGCTCCTGCTTAAACTAAATGGGTCACAAACCAAAACCAAAAGCCATGAATGTGGAAGCGGGACAGGTGTACGTATGGGGGTGTTGAAAGGAGTGAAGATCCAGAATGCATTTTACACATGTATGAAACTGTCAAAGAATACATGAAAGAAAATGGAGAAATGCATGTAATTTAGAAGCCACAGGATTATGTATATTGCCGTGAGAAGATAATCAAGTGCAACTCTGGATCTAGAAACTCACACCTGTAGCTTGGGATTGTGTGCTAACTATCCGTTTACATCTGAAGAGATGTTAAGTTGTAATATACCTGTGTACTTTAAACCTGATAAACTAGAAAAGAGATGATGATTTAAAAAAAAAAAAAAAACTGGCAGAAAGCCAGGATGACAAAACCAAAATTACATAAAAAGCAACGCTTTACAGATGGCATGGTCCTAGAAGGTGGAAAGATAAACATGAAGGAAAACCCATTCTCTATACCTTACTGAGCTCTCAAAATTTGTATAGAAATTCTAGGGGATTAAGAAACTTCTGGATGTTTTTAAGTACACAGTGTAAAAATAACATACAGATGGTCAAAAAAAAAAAAAACACACATGACAAAAAGGTTTATTCATCACCTTTTCATACATCTCAGAGAGAAGTCAAGTCATGAAATAAGTCAATCAGGTGAGGCATCTGACCCATATCCTCATCAGGCAGGTGGGAGTTTACAAAGAACATTCCACTTAAGTATGGATTTGAAAGGGCAAAGTCAGGTGGATTAAAGAAGCTGGGAGAAAAGTAACAGAATACATGGAAGAGCCAAATAACAACTTTCTTGAGTCAGAATCTGCTAGCTCTTTACCTTGCCTCTTCCACCTTCTACCAATGGCCTACCTTTGGAAAAAGGATTTACAGTAACTAAAATGATCCTACATAAATTCTGACAATATAAGTGGCACCTAAGACATCATTCAGCTTAACTGTGTATTAGCTTTAAACTGAGACTTATCAAGTAGCAGCTAACTAAAGCAAGTAAGGCACATTGTTAGTCTAAGTACTTAATTCACACTGTGGAAGAGGGCCTGAAAAAAAAACAACAACAACAAAACCAAACCAAAAAAAACAAAAACAAAAACAAAAAAACTGGATGTGGAGAAAAAGGAAACAGACAGAGGCTGTAGAGAGAGCATTGTTGAAGACTAAAGGGCAAATATGTGTCTAAGAACAACAGCTAAGTCAGTGGTTCTCAACACTCCTCATGCTGTGACCCTTTAAGACAGCTCCTCATGTTGTGGTGACCCCCAACCATAAATTTTGTTGTTGTTGTTACTACTTCAAACTGTAATTTTGCTAGTGCTATGAATCGTAATGTAAATATCTGGTTTTTAATGTTTTAGATGACCCCTGTGAAAGGGGTCACAACCCACAGTTTGAGAACTACTTAGCTAAGAGCAAGGCCAAGTAACATAAAGGGAGGGTGGAGGCTAGGCAGCCCTCTTCCTGAGGAGCAGGCTGAGGAAAGAAAGCGTTTTTGAAAGAAAGCTTATAACGTCAGAACCAGAGGCCTGCAAAGCAGCTCATTTTCAAGGGACACAAAGGCAATGTTGATGGTGATAGAAAAATTCTGTGTATTGATTATGGTGGTAAATAACTATTCATTTGCCAAAACTCCTAAAATGTACACTAAAAGGGGGAAATAGAGGACATTTAAGTTGCACCATAATAAATCTAACATTTAAAAAAACTAAACAGCTAAAATGCTGACTAACCTTACAATGCTTGACCAAGTCGCCAAATCTAATTCAACTACATAAAAGCACACAGGGATGAATGATGTTTAAATTTAATGGTTCATCAATCCTGTCTTTCTTAAACGAACACTGCAGTTTGTGACATCTCTCTGTGCACACCACCAAGAGAAGGGTTCTCAGCCAGTGAACAGGAGTGACCATGGAGGATCAAAGAAACTCCGTTCCTGGCTCTTTTTCTGACGTGGAGAAACAGACACACCTGCCCTATGTCCCAGCACCAAAGAACTTCACCAGACTCACTTTTAAGCCATACTTTTGGATGCAGGGCAGAAAGGACAAGGGTAGAAGTACAGAGCTATTTTCTTTTTCAGTTGTAGGATATAAACTACTTATCTGAGAGACACAGGTGAGCGGCTAGGCACCTTTGGAGGTGCGAAACAGAAACTAGATGGCCCAGAAGTCTGCGCCCAGCTAGTTTGGGATAGGCAGTAAAAACAGTAAAGACCCATCTTAACAAGGTAGAAGGTGAAGATCAAGGCTAGTGTTGCCATACCTACCCTTGGGGCAGTGGCTTTGCTCCACCAGCCATTCTTTGGAACTCAGGTGTTGCATCAGACACTGAGTTCCCATCAGATCGAGCCCTGAACACGTGGCAGTGACTTCTGAGAAGCCAGGAAGCCAGAGAGGCCGTAGAGTTCATTCCACCCCCCACCCACCCGGTGCCAAGATACATTCTACCCTACATGTACATCTCTAATTCAACTAGGAGGGGCTTTCCACTTACATTGGGAGGATTTTTATATGAAGTGAAGTGCGCAGCCCATACCTGCCCCTTATCTTGTTTACTTTTTGTTTCCTTTATTTTCTTCCACATCAGGAATAACTCAATATAAACTGATCAATGGCCCCTCCAAGGGAAAAAAGCTTAAAACAAGCCCAACAGGAATAATTGCAGCTAAGACAATCCCTGAGGTACCGGTCACTCAGTACATGGATGACATTCTCCTCTCCTGCTCATCAGCTTACATGAATGCTTAACTTCATGGCAGATAGACTGACAGAGCAAAGTTCTGAAACATGTGCCATGTCAATTGAGTGTGCTTTTATTTGCCCAGCACTACTATCTGTCCACTCTTTAAGTTGCTTTCTAGAAACCTTCACATAAATTCCGCAAGACATGTAACACCTGAAGCAGGCCAGGTGTCAGAACACAGTCAAAAGACTGACCCATGGTAAGCGATGCCTGGGCAACTGTGAGAGGCTCCAGGAAAAAAGGCAGAGGGCCTTTTACCTCAAGAGCATTTTGTTCCCGAACTTTTCTTGGAAGTGATTTTGTGCCTCCTGTGACAAACATTTATACTCAATTTTATGAGATGTTTATTCTTGTTATGTCAGAACATAGCTATAGAACCCAACCTGGCCAGTGTACCCTGAATCTAGATATGGCCTTCTGCCTTGCTTTCACGCCTTCCCAGATACAATCTATAGTACGTACCGAGCAATTGTGTTTAAACTGGTCTGTCCAGAGAAATTTCTGGGAAAGGGTTGCTCTGTTACTATTTAAGGTATGCTTACTGGCATTTCTGCACCTGTCTTTCTGATCATGTTTTTCTACACTATGGAACCTTCCTTGGATCACCGCTTTATTTCACTGTGTCTACAGCATTAGACTGTAGTCCATCCCATTCTTTCAGGTCCTCAGATCCTCAGGTCCAGCAGACCAGACCTGCACAGGTCAGCTGATAGTTGACAGGCAGGTTATAATGCTGCTGCCAAAGTGATAGCTCACAGAAGTAATTCCTCACTTCCTTATCAATTACTTATCCTTCCTTCCTCCTTAGCACTTACTGGAATTATGTATCAACAAAGTATTATAAAAATGTATACATGTCATTATTCTTCAAAATGAACTGCAACTTCTTTTAAAAAAAATATTTAGTGTTTGGGTTTTGTTTTTTGTTTGTTTGTTTGGGGGGGTGTCCTGGACTCACTCTATACACTAAGCTGGCCTATGAACTCACAGAGATCCCCCTGCTTCTGCCTCCCACATGCTGGGATTAAAGGCGTGTGCCACCACTGCCTTGCTAAAATTATTTGCAAGAAATTAGAGACTTAATAATAGTGGAAGGTCATGACTTACCCAACTTACTGATAGAAAGCCTATAGAAATCATTGTGCCACTTAATAAAATTCAGGTTTATTATTTGTTCTGCATGTAATGGGCAAGTTACATTAGCATGTTACTTGGGATCTATAGATAATCGTTATCCAAGCCTTTTAAGATTTTTTCTTTAGAAGATACCCAATGGGTATGGTTAAAATTATATCTAAAAATCCTTGTTTGTTGTTGTTCTATTTTTCAAGACAGGGTTTCTCTGTGTAGCCTTGGCTGTTCTAGACTCACTCTGTAGACCAGGCTGGCCTCAAACTCACAGATCCACCTGCCTCTGCCTCCCTGAGTGCTGGGATCATAGGCGTGCGTCCCCGTGCCTGGCTAGAGATTGTTTTTAATGCTTTCCCAGACGGCTCTTCAAAAAGACAAGAAGCATATATTTTATATAAAAATTCCATGTGCGCCACAAAAAAAAAAAAAAGACTATAAACTCCCCTGGTTGAACAGCTCAACAGTCTAAATGTGCTACAACCAATCACCTTTGATTAGACGTTTCTTAGCCATCGAATATTTTAAGGGTTACAGTGACCTATCTTGCCTCCACTTCAACTATTCAATTACAGCAAAACAGGAGCTACAGACAAGAGGTACATGCTTCTGTCTTTCGACTTTAGTTACGAACTATGGCAATATTCCAAACTATGTAGAAAAACAGCTGCAAGCCTGCTCAGCAGGGTAGGGGTGCTTGCACACAGGCCCAACAACCTGAGTTTGACCTCTCGATCCCACAAGGTGGCAGGAGAGAGCTGTCTTTTTACCTCCATACAAATGTCATGGCATGTGCACACCTGCACTCACATAGACACACATAAACAGGCACACACACTATAAAAAACTTCCATAGAGCCTTTGGGTGACAATGGTTTTTGGTTTTTGGTTTTTTTTTTAATGGATACAACTTTAAAGCTAGATTGGCAATGTCACTCTAAGTTATGGTTTTGCCATTATTACTTCTATTTGACCAGAAAGATAAATATCTGTACTTAGAAAAAGAAAAGGTATGTTCACTATGTAGAAATTATATTTTGAAAGAAAAACTGTGTCTCTTATCCTCTCTAAAACCCAAGTAGAATGTATTGAGAAGGAGCAGCAGGAGAGGCTGGGTACAAGAAGCAGGTGAAAGAATATTAATCCATGAACTACATGCAAAAGTTGCTAACTACACATGACACAAAGAAGTAGTAATTTTTGCAAATAATTTTTGCTTCTGCAACTTAAAATCCTTGACCTCACAGCAGATGGAATACCAAGTACATATCAAGACCAGGGCTTCTTTTGAAGAATATTTTTAAGAGGAAACTTATACTTTTATAGACATGAAGACCAAAGACCACACAAGGAATCTCTTATTTTCCTTTCTATCTGTTCTTTTTTTCATTTTACCTATGCATCTTCACCAACAATTACAGATCACTACAAGGGCACGGCCTCCTGAAAGAAGTTATCAGAATGCTGTTGAGGAAGAGGGCGGGCAGTACCGAGCTGGAAAAGTTCCAAGATAGATCTGGTTTACTTCTTCCTCCATTCTCTAGTCCTTCAAGCACCCCCACTCAAATGACCTTTCAAAGTACACAAAAACTTCTCCACCAGCAAAGCAGATTCTTGAAATACAATGAAAATTACAGACACAAGGTCCATCCAGGATGTAAAAAGTAAAGAAATTAGAAAATCACATCTTTAGAACTCAATCTGCCACTAACTACATCGTTGAGGTTCTTTTTAAACTTGCTTTTTAGAATCTCTTTGATAAAGGTAAAACAAAATTAGCGTAAGTCAATGTTTTCTACTTTTTGGCACAGGGAGAAGGCAAAGCTGAGTTCTCAGTAAGTTGCCCAAGTTTCCCTTAGACCCAGGATGACGTGACCCTCGGGCTCACTGTGCACAGCAGCTGAGACCACAGGGCAAAGTGTACACTATCAGCTAATCCTGCCACTCAGTAAACCTCAGGCGAGAAACACTGTCAAGGGGCGCTGCCCCAGTGAGCTTCGAGATATGGTCCATCCTTCAACATTAACCTGCCAAAGGATGTTCTGAGCCCCAGCAGAGCACTGGAACCCACATGCAGGATCTGTACATGGGCTGCTGCACAAAAGAGCTAAGCGCCTCGCCCTTGCTGACACCAGGCTCTGTAGGTAGTGTCCAGAAAGCAGCAAGGCTCCCGGGTCTGCTGCTGGAGCCACCACCCACAATCAGCTGGGGGTATTTGGTTGGAAATAATTTGTGTGTGAAATAAATGTATTTGTGTGTGACTGTGTGTGTGCTCTTGCACATGCACATGACCCACCACACACGTGGAGGTCAGAACACAACTTTCAGGGTTCACTCTCTCCTTGCACCATGGGAGACCTGAATTCTAGGACCTGAATTCAGATCTTTAGACCTGAAAGGCAAGAACTGTTCCTTTTCCTGCTCAGATACCTCACCAACTCAGCAAAAAGAAATTTTAATTCAGTATTACAAACACGAGAACATGCTCCAGATGACTAATAAGAGATTGTTTGTTTTTTTATTTTTTAACGAACATGTAATATGTAAATTTTTAAAAGCTAAGAACGTTTCTACATGTAGAAATGGAAGTATTCCTAAGCAAGAAATTATTTATGACTTTCTTATTAGAAAAAGGTCTAAAGTTGACTCTGTTAATGCAGCCAGTCCTGATGAGACCTGACAGGCTAGGGTCAGATGGAAGGGGAGGAGGACCTCCCCTATCAGTGGACTTGGAGAGGGGCATGGGAGGAGATGAGGGAGGGAGGGTGGAATGGGGAAGGAAAGGAGGGGGCTACAGCTGGAGTACAAAATGGATAAACTGTAATTAATATATTAAAAAATTTTTAAATAAAAAAAAAAAAAAGTTGACTCTGTTAGTTTAAACTGTTACAGCCAGCTGGGGTGAGCGGCCTGAATCCAGCAAACTTTAGTACACTGGAACCAGACTTGAGTTGGTTTACACAGAATCAGGGCCCAGAGGGGCTTGCTGCGACTGAAGCATCAAGGAAGGACCATGCAGGAACTGGACCTAGGCCTCGTACACAGATGTAGCAGGTGGCCACCTCCGGCCTCATGCGGGTCCTCTAGTAAGGGGAGTGAGGACTGCATCGCACATGGACTCAGTTGCTTGCTTTCTGATCACTTCCCCCTGGGGGACTGCCATGCCAGGCCACTGGGGAAAAGGACATGCTCAGTCCTGATGCAACCTGACAAGCTGGGCTACATGGGAAAAAGAGCTCCCCTTTTCTGAGCGAGAGGGAAGGAGGGGGCTGGGAGGGGAGGAGCGATGAGCTACAACAAGGACGTAAGTGAATAAAATAATTAAAAAAAAAACCTGTTGAATAAGATTATAGATACGTAAGACATGAACACCACACATGGCAAAAACATCAACTATACACAACGCTTCAAGGTAAGATAATCTGTTTACATACATCATCTTAACAAAGCTTCACAAGTTCCCGCAAAGCGCACAAAACAGCTGGTAGTGTTCTCATTTTACAAAAAACAAAGTAATCAAGCCCAGATTTAAACATTTCGTAGTACCCTCTACCCTCCTCAGTGGGGCTTTCTTCTAGCGGCCAATGGCAGGTGCAGGCATGGGGACTGTGCCTCCTAGAACACACAGGATTGACAGGTGAAGACCCCACACCACTTAAAGAAAAGAATCTATGTAGAAATCTAGAAGCGGGGGAGGAAAACGAAAGGAATGTTAGGCTGGTTGGCACAAGGCAGAGTTAGAGATGGCCTAAAAGCACTGAGAGAGCTTTAAAAGCTTAAATTTAAATTTAAAGCTTAAGTTTAAATGCCTGAACGATGTTTCAGGCAGTAAGAAATCTAACAGTTGGAAGGGAGAACAACAAGAAACTCTTAGGTATGTTTTGCACTAAAGTAGATTTTCAACTACTGACCTATTAGAAATGGGACAGTACTGCAGGGAGATCAGACTGGGAGAGTCCTCTGCAGGGCACGAAATGGTCTGAGAGAGAGACAGCTGCAGGCTGCCCTCCATCCAGCATGAAGAACTACAGGCCGAAAGCAGTGTGTTTGCTTGGATGGTTCTGTTAAGTCCTCACACACCACCAAAAAAGTTAAACTGACATCCCAAATTACCTTAAATTTTCTTGCATTTTACTTAAAACTTACCGAATCTTCTGGAGGTCTCTGGATTTTACCCCAGTCTACAGAGGGTCCTTTTTCTTGCAAAAATCTATGAAATAGCTTCCGAAATCCATCAAGATCTTTTTTAGTGTGCTATGAAATAGAAGCAGTTGTTATAAACAACGGAATGTTTAATATGTAGTAAAACTAGATATAAGCTATACTTTGAAAATACCTTTAACTGAAATTCTTACACTATGAGAATACAGCGTAGGGTCAGTTTTTAGGGCCTGTTTGAAACTGAAGTAGAGAAGCTATTATGGAGCTCTATTTAATGCAGCCCTTTACCATGCAGCCAAACTGTCCCCTGCCACCTGGCAGTCGATCGTCATGGAACCTGCACAGTATTCGGTCCCTACCAATTCAACATGTTCTCCATTTCAAGCCAATCCCTTTCAATAGTTCTGCATGCAAATCAACTGTCACAAAAGAAAAAGGGGACTGAAACATGACTAACCTCAAAACAGCACGTAGAAACCAAACTGAAAATAAAAGAAAATGTGCTAAAAGAAAAGTAGAGCTTCTCACTTGTGGAAAACTCCTATGGTAGCTGTTACAGCAGCACCGTTCTGATGGAACTGGCAATGGGCAAAAGGCACAGAGTACACGGCTGGTAAATGAACTCCTGCTAAACACAGTAACCACTCTCTACCCAGCGACATTAAGACACAAAATAACGTATAATTCTGACCATATTCTTTTGGTGACTTCAGAAAGTACCCCAACATGGAGGAAAAAAAAGGAAAGAACGTTAAGGGATCCTTGGCTGCCCAACGATGCTAACTTTATGGCAGTGTGTCCCCGCTTATCTCAGACTGGAGAGTCACCTCTGGCAGCAGCTGCCGTGCTGACACACAGCCCTTACCTCAGACTCATGGGGCGTCGCAGTGCTGAGTATTTTCTCTAGCTCTTTCTTCACAGATAATTCTAGTTCTTGGAGAATGACTTCTTGGAACTGAGAAGCACCATCTTGAGACATAGCTTTGCTAAGATCTTAAATAAAAAATATAAGCCACTGATTAAAATCAGTCAGCAACAAGCAAATTATGATTTTTTTATTTTCAGATTAGTCAAGGGCCAGAATCTGAGGACTCGGCGGCCTTTGCTTTCTAACAGAAGTGTGTTAAAGAAAGAATGGTGGCTATTCTTGGCTGTCATCCTGACAACATCCAGCTTAACTCAAAACCAAGTGGCCAGGCACACCTGCGAGGGATTCTGCTGAATTAAATCATCTGAAATAGAAAGACCCACCTGTAATCTGGATCTGAGGCGGGAAGATGCCCCTTTAATCTGTACAACGCCTTCTACTGGCAGCCTTACATAGAGGCCATGCTCTTGGCCTGCTTGCCCTCTCTCTCCTTATCAAGTCCATTCTTTCTCTGGCACTAGAGCCTACTTCCCTGGATTAGAGCACACTAAAGAGCAGCTGAGACACCCAGTCTCAGGGACTGGACGACTACTAGACTCTCCAACTTTCCGCTGGGACACGGCCATTGTTGGACTAACTGGACCACAGCCCAGACACAATTCTAATAAAGCCCACATACAATATATAACATATAATACTTACAACATATAATACTTATTCTATATATGTATGTATATATAAATTCTATCAGCTCTGTTCCTCTAGAGAATCCTAGGACACAAAGAAGCCAAAAGGCTTATCAGTGAATCAGTGCTAAGAAGATTCTCAGAGAGGCCAGGCGTGGTAGCCCAGCTTCAGGGCCACCTTTAATTCCAACCCTAGGAGGCAGAGGCAGCAGGATCTCCGTGAGTTCCAGGAGAGCCTGCTATACAAAACAAGTCTAGGGCAGACAGCCAGGAATACACAGGGAAACCCTGTACCCTGTCTCAAAGAAAAAAAACAAAAACACAAAACACTATCTAATTAGATTCATATAAATAGAACTCTGTATGATAGCTACAGCCAATGCTATCTGGAATGCTAGCAGCCCACATGCAGGACTTAATGGGAAGGCCTGTAGAAGACCTAAACTACTGTTTCTTTTAAAATCTATTTTTTTATTAACAATAATTTTAATGTTTTTGTTTCTACTTTTCTGTTGAATATGTATAAGCAAATATAAATAGCCTCAAATTAATTTTTTTAACCATTAGGACCAGGCACGGGTCTGGTCTACAGGGGCTACTTGGTACTTGGGAGGAGCCCCGAGCTCCTTTAGTTCCCCTTTATTAGTTCTGTTATCAGCTGGTGTGAGTGAAGGCCTTGCTGACTACATGGTTACCCTTGGAAGACTCGGAGACATTCTCTTCTGTGTTGACCCTCTTGTTTGCAGCAAGGACACTGGATCTGAGTCCAATCTCTGGATCGAAAGGACAGGTGAGCCACCAGAGCTGTAGGTTAAGGTGTTCCATCATCCCACAGAACTCAGAAGAGCTGGGGCGAGGGCTAAAATACTGGCTGCCCTTTAGTCTCCATGTTTACATTAGTGTACGCCTTTAAGTATGGCCACTGAAGACCAGAAGGTCAGTTATGAAGTGTAGAAAACAAACCTTGCTTTCAAATTTAGTTGTCATGTAACAGAGTTGGCAAAAACATATTTTTAAGTAAACCAGAGTTAAGACTAAATTTCTTTTCTTTTCCCTTTCCTTTTCCAAAAGGGGTTTCTCTTTCTGTGTAGCCTTGGCTGTCCTGGACTCACTTTGTAGACCAGGTTGGCCTTGAACTCACAGAGATCTAACTGCCTCAGCCTCCCATAGTGCTGGAATTATAGACATGCACCACCACGGCCTCAAATTCTTATTTAGAAGCCGAAGACGCTTAGTATAAACTATTAAAATTATTTTGATAAAACTTAAAATAATTTTTAGATATATTATTTAAAGAAAGCTAAAAGCAACTGGGCAGTTGTGGATCCTACCTTGAATCCCAGAACTTGGGAGTCAGAGGCAGGTAGAACTCTGAGTTCAAGGACAGCCAGGGCTACAGAGAAACCCTGTCTCAGAAAAACATACATACATACATACATACATACATACATACATACATACATACATAGAATAAAAAAAGAAAGAAAAGGAAAGCTGAAAACATAACTTCCTCAATTTAATTTTAATAGCAGAGCCTAGAGAATCATCTTCCCGATGATGGCAACTGTGAGAAACTGAACCCTGGAGCAGACGCCAACATTCCCTTACAGCTAATTTATTTTCGAAGCACCAGTCTTTAGACTGCCTACAGAATGAAGACTGTTTATTTTTTTGTTTTGTTTTAAAACTTTACATCATTAATTAAAATGAATAACTAGCAGGACAATTTAATTATAAGCCAATCTATTATTATGTAAACACTGCAAAATCACAAACACATACACATACGTATACACCCTGAAAAGCAAAGATATTTTAAAATACCAAAGATTTTGTATCATTTGTAAATTAGACTGATGATCATATAATCTTTTATAGCTATCCTTAATCTTGATCTGTAGTTTTAAAGATATTATCCTTATTATAAATAAAGCATGTTGGTTTTTATTCTTTAAAAAACGTTGTAAGTAGGCTAAGCAGGAACCAACAGATAGGTGTATACGTGTTCCTTTCTTCTTTTTCAAGGCCTAAGTGACAAGAAACTTGAAAAGCCTGTTTCTGAAAGATCACAAGTAGATAGGCAATGGTTGTCTTTTAATGTTATGTTACAATTTACCTTAAAATACATATTAGTTTTATCTTAAGACTTAATAGTCATTTTTATCATACACGAGTAAGTTTATCTAGATATTCTGAATGCTGTTTGTTGGTATTTTAATTTAAGTGACCGCCAAGTATTTTACTCAACTACCAAGGGAAATTCTATGGTGGTCTTTTGAGAGTGTGTCTTCCAGGCTGTTTAACACTGAGAAAGTTTTTAAGTTATTTGGGTGAGTGTTAGGGATAATCTCCACAGGGGGTGGGGGGAATGTAGGCCTAGAGTAAGAAAAAGTTTTACCCCCATTTGGAAAGGTAGGATACAAAAAGAAAAATCAGTTTTTTTGTTTTGTTTTGAAGTTCCCATAAGACAAAGAGAACTAAGACAGAAAATAGACTTGGATGTGTCCTATCTGTACCAGTTGGTTGTGATGTTTGGGAGCTCCTTGATGAAGCCTTCTAGTTTCTCTTATGCTTTTAAGTGTCTTTGGTTGAAAAAAGGAACATGAATTTTAATTACCCTTTAGAGTTCAATCACGCATTGTTTCCAGGGGGCGTGCCCAAAGCAGAGAAATGGATTTATTGCAGGAACCTTTACTTCTAGTGTGTCCTGTGGAGCTCGGTATTCCTTGTATAGCCTCCAACCTTGGCAGAGAGCAGTTAGAGGCCTGTACATCAGGCAGTTTTGAGCATTCTCTTTGATTTCTACAAAACAGGTCTAGTTGTAGGATGGTATTTGAGGTTAAGGTTTTATATTTCAGCCAAAATTTTCCTTCACCAAGCTTATATTTGGGTCAGAAAGTATTCAGTAAAATATTAGCCTTTTTCAAAAGTTCATGATTTTTAATCTTTGATGTTGCATCATGGTATGTAATTTAAGAGATGCTAAGTAGAGACCAGTACCAGGGCCTTTAGACTAGAAACATCTCTCTCATCCATTCTGAGTCCTCAGAGACCAGATAGTGTATCTTCCCTTCAGTTTTCTGGCCCCATCCCGGGTTTCCTTGGGGGCATCTGAGCACAGCCACAAAACAGTCAGAAACACTGGTTTGTATTCTAGATGTTTTGAGTCTTACTCATACTGGGCATGAGTGGCTTTCTATCAGGATTAAGACAAAAAAATACTAAAATGTTATTCCCTGATATAAGCATTTCTCGGTCATTTAAAAGCTTGTGGGGGGAGGGAGGGAAGAAGGGGAAAGGAAGAGAGAGAGAGAAAGAAAGAGAGAAACAGATACTGGGTTCAGAGAAGAGGGCTGCTCATAGGGATAGTCTGGCTTTTTGTCTTAAATGGCCTTCAGGTGACGTAGGTCAGTTGTAGAGCATGTGCTTGGTATGTCCGCAGACCTGGCCCAGTCCCCAGTCTAAACAAACGAAGAAATCTACCCACCTCACAACTTTGCTGGATGTGGTGGTGAACTCCTTCAGCCCTGGCACCGAGAGGCAGAGGCAGGTGCACCTCTGTGAGTTTGAGGCCAGGCTAGGCTATGTAGTTAAGACTGTCTCTCAGTGACCCTCCCACCCCCAAACAGTCATTAAAGTTTAAAGTCTGAAGAGGCTGGGGTGGGCCTGTGGAACCAATCCTCAAGGGAAAATCTTTATTCTCTTGGAGATAGGGCTGTCTTTAGCAAATGAACAGGGAAAAGTTGAAAGCAGTTTTGGTATAATGAACCAGAAAAGTAAATAGATCATAATGGTAGAAAAGTGAGAAACAAGCTGTTTGTGTTTTGTTTTAGGACCTGAGAATCGAATCAACAAGCAGTAAGGAGTGGGAACCTAGATCCTGAGTTACTTTAGCCAGCAAAGATTAAGTTTCTCAAAAAGCCAGTGTTAGGACCCACACGTTGCCTGAAAACCAGCAATACAGTACATACTGCATGGCTCTAGGGTTACTTTTGTTGCTGAAAACCAAAGCCCAAGAGTTTAGTGGGAACAGGGGTAGCATGTCCTCACAATGCCAGAGATAACGTTAGTCAGATAGGACTATTTCCTGCCCAACAGGGTATTTTTGTTTCATTTCCGTTGCTGTGTTAAAACAGCTTGGCAAAGAGCAGCCTTAAAGGGAGAAAGGATTTATGTGAGTTTACAATTCCAGATTACAGTTCATCATGGCAGGGAAACCAAGGACAAAGAAACTTAAAGCAGCTAGTCATGTGCATCCGCAATCAATGGTGAAAGTTTCCTACAGTCCACTACATTCGATTCCCACAACAGCTACAGATAATTAGAAAGAAGACTGTAAATACAGAGGAAGAAGGCATGTATTTTAAAAAACATGAATTATTTTGTTCTGTGCCACGCATCAGTTTAAATAGAAGTAACTACAAAATGTTTTTTTAAATAAATTTATTTATTTTTGTACATTGATGTTTTGCCTGCATGTATGTCTGAGTGAGGGTGTCAGACGCCCTGGAGTTAGAGACAGTTGTGACCTGCCAGTGGGTACTGGGAATTGAACCCTGTCCTCCAGAAGAGCAACGAGTACGCTTAACCACAGAGCCATCTTTACAGCCTACAATGACTTTTTTTTCAATGATTTATTTATTTTTATTTCATGTACATTAGAGTTTTGCTTGAATGAGGTGTTGGATCCACTGGAACTGGAGTTACAGTTTTAATTGCCGCGTGGGTGCTGGGAATTGAACCTCTGAAAGAGCAGCCAGTGCTCTTAACACTGAGCTACCTCTCCAGGCCCCACCATGATTTTTAAACAACAAAAACAACAACAAAAAAAAATTGTTAGACTCAGAAGTAATTGATAGACTGCTATTTTTTTTCTAAAGTTAAATATGATAGTCACGTCCCTAAAAAATAATGAACTAAATTACCTGGGCAAATGTTAACATGAGCTAAAACTAAATGTAAATGCAAAGTTTAACTATAACAAAGTGGCTCTCTGAACTTTAGGTGAATAAAGGAAATTATAAACAACTTCAAAGGCTTCCTGTTCAGAACAGCCCACCTATTCACTTATACGATTCAAGGTGAGAATACACAGAATCACGTCAGTGTTCTCCCTATTACGGCAAAGTAGGAAAGGCTGGCTAAAAAAATAGTATCTTAGATTTCTGCCAACTTAGTAGGTCCAACCTTCAGACACATCCTCAGAAAATCCCAAATACAGATTCGAATTTGAGTTAGAAAACATTTTCTACCTTTCTTTTCTCCATTTCTTTAGTAAGTACTAGATGTACAGATGTATTCCTTCTATCCGGTTTATAAATATAATGAGCTTCCACAAGGGAAGAACATGGCAACAAACTCAAAACCCTCTTCTGCCCCATTCTGCTGCTGGTTCACTCTCATGGACAAAGAACGACTATAAAATTACACTTGTAATTTATATTAAGGAATAAGGATGGGCTTCTAAGAAGGTAAGTATATACAAAAACAGATGGGGATGGCACACACCTGAAACGGATTCAGAAGACTAAGCAGGAGTACAAGTTTGAAGCCAGTTTGAATTTCTTGGGAGACCTTGCTAATTATTAAGTTAAAAGGACGGAAGGGTGGTTGGTTCAACAAGAGCAGTATTCTTACATGCTTCAGCAAAGACTAGAAGGCACAGAGCTAAGATCCATTTTTCTTTGCAATTAGTTACTAATTTATCTCAAGTTTTTGTTTGCTTGCTTGTTTGTTTTTTATTTTTTTAAGGATAGCCTGCAGAACTTTTCTTGGATTTAACATTCTCAAGTTACACTTCTGGCAATGGCAACAATGTTTCTAAGAGAAGGACAATTAAAGAATCCCTTGAATAATGCAAGATTTCCAACCTCTTAAAAATGGGTTCTTTTCTTCCCACTTCCTAGCAAATAAAATTGATCTTCCACTACTTCAGACAGAAAAGTAAATTAGGAAGCAAACATTTCATTTCCATAGTCTTAAACCAAAACATCTTTTAAAGCTGAGAGGGATTAATCTACCTTTCTACTTTCCTCACCTCCTGGATGAGGAGTCTGACGCTGAAGCAGCCGATTTCCCCAAGGTCAGAGCAGGCAGACGTCGAGCCTATAAAGCAAGCTGTTTTGTTTTGAAACCCCTGTCCTGAGCTCCACCCCAGAGTCAATCAACATATCCTATTCATTTTCCTCTAGTCTGGCTTTCTTTAAATTCTGGAATAAAAATAGTTAGGCTCTTCCCAAGTCTAACTATCCAACTAGCAGAGTAACTGGGCTTACTAGAACTTACTAGAATTATCTATAGGGTTTCATTATATTTTGGCAAATATCACACAGACCAAGCAGCAACTGTTTTTCTCTGCCCCACCTCCTGCTATAATCTAGTTCTTACTTATTAACAAGAATTAAAATTTCAACATTATAAACGTTTGCAATTCAAGTGCAGGAGAAGGTAGGGTGAGAATGACATTTTAGAACTTTCAGAAATCCAAAAAAAGCGTAACACAGAAGCCGTTCAGTATAGTAACTGCTTTTGTCTCTTAACTCAGCAACTAAAAGAAATACCAGATACCCTTTCTCTGACACTCCTAAATGGAGATGCAAAGTAACTTCACATTCTAAAACACAAAATTAATTTCACAATGTAGAAGCAATAGAGTAGAAAACATGACTAACAAAAGGTGAAGAATCATTCCTAGTCCACCTCACTACTGACTCCATCTTACCAGGCTCAACCTCCCTTGGAACCCCACAGATACTTTTTTTTTTTTTTAAACAGCATCTCCCTACATGGCCCTGGCTGTCCCGGAACTCAGGCTGGCCTAAAAAATAGAGATCTACCTGTCTCTACCTCTCAAGTATTCAAAATTAAAAGGGCTAAAACTAAAAACAAAACATAAAAATCCCAAAATGTATGTGGTTGAAGTATTGGATTAGACATATCAGTTCAAGCTACCCAGGTTCTTGTGGGCTTTCACTGCCGTCCTTCAAATTCATTTGTGAAAACACTTCCTAGAAAAGCTTTTCTTTGGGCTCTATTACCCAGAAGTATCTGACATCTTTGCTTTTCTTTGTGATCATGTCACATTTCCACAATTGGCTTCTCCTTTCTCCTACTGAGTTCCCAAGACTGTCTTCAGACCATTTTCTTCTTCTTTATTTACTCCCTTACCCATCTTGTTACTGGTAACAAGTATTTTCCATAAGCGCTCACATGCGGATGTTGGAGGGTAGACGTCAGCCGACAATCCGTGGAACCTGGTTCTTTCCTCCTCCTATGTGGGGGCTTGGGCATAGTGCCAAGCACCTTCACCCAGTGAGCCATCTCTTATGCCCTTTTAATGGTATCTTTTAAATATGTACCTCTCATCCGGATCCTACCACCACCAGCTCCAGAGTTGCCTTCTCTATTACTTTCTAGATGTTTTATACCTAGATACTCAGGTTACTTAAATCTAAACTTCGTCACGTCTACAACAGAAATCATTATCCAAACTAAATTAGTCTTCTTGCCCTTCCTGCTCCCTACAACAGTAACATTTTTTTAATCATCCAGACTAAAGCCACAGTCACAACGTTGGCTCCTCCAACCGTTCTTTGCCTTCATTCAATCGTTACAAAACTGCTTATTTGGATCACTACAATTCCATTCTCTCTATTCTCAATACTACCTTAATTTCCCCCAGCATTTTCATTTTCTCTTCAGGAGAACAATGGATTTCTAACCGGCCTACCATTCTAATCCTTTGATGCCAAGAAGTATGAATTGATTCCCATCACTGTAGTATGCCTGCCTTATCTGATGGATTTTTCAGTTTACTGGAGTAAATACAAAATCATTATCCAGGAATTTATTTTTTTCTTACATTTAAAAAGTCATTTTTTAAACCTTCATTTTATTTTATGTGTGTGAGGGTTTTGCCTGAATGTATGTGCACAATGAACATGCCTGCGAGGCCAGAAGAGGGCATCAGATCCCCTGGAATTGGAGTTACGGATGGTGGGAAGCCACCATGTGAGTGCTGGGACCTAAGCCTGGGTCCTTGCAAGAGCAACAAGTCCTCTTAACTCCTGAAACATCAAGGCCATCATCCAGATTAAACCTGGACTGAGGCACCTTTTTGGATGCTACAAAGTGAATAAGTACTGCAATTTCCTACTCTGTGACTTCTAGCTCAGTCCTTCTAAAACTTTAATTTGCATATAAATAACCTGGAGAGCTAATTAAAACACCGATTCCTTGGTAAGCTCCCAGACAAACTGACTTGACAGTTTGGGGTTAGAGAGAATATGCATTTCTGATAAGCAAACGCCGCCAGTATTGTTTTGATAATGTTTTGCTTATTTTAATGCTTACTGCAGCCTTGCTTGGGGTTCTTGTCTTCTATTCCGCACCTCGAGGCCATGTTGTTTCTGAGACGGCACCAGGACCAGGAAGGCCTACCTCTTTCCAGCTGATTTAAGCGGAAACGTGATATGACTCTGACTAGTGACACACAATTGTATAGCCTAACAAAGAACTTTATAGAAACGTGTTCCTTACTCAGAGAGAGAGAAAGATGAGAAGAGATCCATATAAATGTTTGATAAATGCTTGGGGAGACACCTGACAGAGATCTAGCCCAGGGCCTCATACCTATTAGGCAAGAGCTCTACTTTTGAGCTGTATTCCCAGACAATAAATGGTTTATGACAACAAAAATAAAAAGATATCAGACTCAATGATACTGCCATGAGAATATTCAGGAGTTTTGCTAATCATGCATTGTTCTCTTTATATAAAAATACACAGAATACTGTATTTTATAGAATAAACTAGACTTCTCATTAAAATTAACCTTGTTTTCATACAACAGTCCACTCCTTTGGGTAGTGCTAGGAATTGAACCCAGTGTTGTGTCCATACTAAGCCAGTGTCATACTACAGAATAAACATCCCTAGTCTACAACAGTTGTTAAAAATCTCAATTAAAGAAGAAAACGTCACTTGTGGAACACATTCAAAGTGCCTTTGTTAAATAATATCACCTTGTTTCTAGGTTTAATGCTAAGAAGAAAGTCAAGCCAAGGGGCCGACTACATCCCCGTGTTGAGAAGGGAGAAGCGGTGTAAGAGAAACTCAGCAAGGACCAAAAATTATCTGCCCTGTCCTCTATCTTCATACATGTACACTTGGACAAACTTTTAAGCCTGGGAGGACTCCTTACCTCGAGGATGCAGGAATGAGCCCAGAGAGGATGACTTCCCTAAGTGGTACCCAGGTCTTACTGTCTGGTGCTCTGCTTACTTCTCTTGTACCCGGAGAAAAGTCTCTCCACACATAGTAAAGTACATTTATATGGTTTATTACTGTAGGTACATGCCACCAGATCACTATAAGCAGAAACCTACCCATCTATCATATACTATTAGGTGGATATTAAAACTAAACAGTAAAGCATTCTCTCACGGTATCTTACACACTTCCACTTTTCCTTTAATATTGTTTCCTGAGCAATGAAAAAAATGAAGAAAACAGAAAACTTAGTCAATCTATAAATAGTTTATTACCAAGGGTAATCTTTTAACCATTTGTGTGAATTAGCATAAAACAGTGCATATACCTATAATGCTGTTTTTCTGTATGCATGAAGCTTTTTAATTCTAAGCAGAACTATAACACAAATAAAACATCAACTTTTGCCAGGGCAGCAACTCTTAGTTGCTTTTCAGGTTCCTGTGGCCAGGGAGAAAGGATCACTTTTCTCAAAAGGCTGTTCCCCAAAACAGCATTTTTACAATTTGGCAACTAACAAGTAAAAAGGAGACTAGGCATACATGACTACTTCAAGTCCATGAACATAAGGAATGGGTTTGCATTGTTTTAGAAGATACAAGCAAACTCACAAAGGGATAGGAAACTTACATAAGAAAAACTAAAAATATCTGGGAACCGTTGGGGAAAAAGAAAATATTTTGTTGTTTAAGCTGAGTAAGACAACATAGCTTGTTTCTCTGTGGTTCTCCAAAACAATCCTTCATTGTCAAAATGGTTGGGGGGCGCAACCAATTTCTCTTGGCCATGACTGAGGAAAATAAACAATGGCAACTGCTGGCAGCGGCAGAACTGGAGCCCTGCACAGTTACTTCACATCAAACGAAAGGAGATGCCTGCACCACCAATGGAGAGAACTGGGAAACAGTGTTCAAACTCAACATTATAATAGTTTTACACAAAAGCTGCTCCATCAAAAACCACAAAGTTTAATTTCTTGTGACGGTTTAATAAACCAAATAATTTATTGAGTTATTAATAGAAAAATCCATGTCTTATAGAATTTTAGAGATCTAAGAAATACTGTTTCAATCGATAGTAACTATGTCTGGAACAATCTAAAGACCAAAATGTTCACAATTCACACACTGTTTCTCCACATTGAATATTTTAGAAAAGAAACTACAGGTTGTTTTAAAAGAGCCACAGTCTTTAGAAAGCCTCCAGTCTCTAAAGACTCCCACACTCAGGCTTAAATCAGCCACCCTTCATTCATTGTATATCTGAATACCTCCACACAAACAGTCTAACATGGTCGAATTTATTCCAACACTACAAATGCAGAGGTAAAACCACCATTCTCTCCGCTGTACAAATAATATTGGGATGAACAGCATTCTAGAAAGTTAATACATCTTTTATTCATTTTCATCAATAAGAGAGGTTAACTTCCAAATATTTATTTGTATTAACCTTCCGGGCTTCTGAGAGCTCAAAATGGTTGCACTTGTACAGAAAGCAGCAAATAAAGCTTGGTAGAAAGAGGAAACCTATGGTAGATTGTTCTTTTATATAAAACATTTTTATTACTAGACCAAATTATACTCCTGTCACAAGTTCTCTCATTACGTTAAGTTGGCTACAACTCATCTCTGAAGAGACTAGCACACGCATGCCTACAATGGTTTCTGTGGAGTGCTAGTTTAAGAAAAGCTTCATTACAGAAACTTTCCAATGTATCTTCAGAATTTTAACATAGTGTTTCCAAGAAGTACCCATTAGTATTTACACCTCTAATACTCTTTGTCAATTCTTTCCCCTCAGGAGTCCTTCATGAATGAAAATTATCAATCTCACCTAGAAGAAAGGCTCAGTAAGGAACATTTAACTGCAGAGATAAAAGACAGTCAAACTTTTTTAGACCAATTCTTCATTTTCTCCTAAATATTTACAACTATGACTGAACTGAACAAACTTTGCAAACCCAACCTCTAGGAACTTAATAAACTCTAATGTCTACATTTAAGGAATGTGCTTTAGTCATTACTTTGTTGTCACTACTCCTGACTTAAACCCATTCCACAATCCTCCTGGGTGAGAAAATCTTAGTCATTTCAACAAGCAACAGGTTTCAGGGTTTGAGAAGAACCAATCCAAAGCTTGGCTTTGGCAAGCACGCCCCAGAACCCGTCTCATCTGAGACCCTTTCAGTTATAATTAGCTCAGTAATCTTTGCTGACCAGCTGCCATCCACCAAATGGGAATTACCAAGAGTCAAAAACTTCCAACAGATGGGAAAGTTGACAGTCCATAAATATTTTTTTAAGCAATGCAAATGTATTTATATAGTTTTCCCTGAAATACAGTATTATATATTAGATATCTACTGTATAATTTTTAAGAATAAAGGACTTTTTTACACAGCTTAGATAGATAATGGCATATTCGAAGTTGTGAAAATACTTCTAGCATGTCAGTATTAAGCATATAACCTAGCCTTAGCTGGCTTGCTAGACAGCATCAGTCTCTTCACATTTATAAGTTTATAAACTGATTCAAAATTATAAGTTTCCAAACATTTAGACAGTTCTCACAACTTTTTAGGAGGAAAATTCCAAATGGCATCTGTTGACAAAGCTAGCAAAAGCCCACAACTGATGGTAGGTACTCCTTCCAAACATGACAGGCAGGAGAGACGTAGTGTTCACTCATAAGAGAAGCAGCGGCTCTGCGATAACCCAGCAGCAGAGAAAGGCAGAGCTAGGCAGCCTCAGAGGTAGGCAAAATAAATAAATAAATAAAATACAGCAGCTCCTGCTCCAACACGGCTTCCTGTAAGAAAGTATCCCTAGGCTCGCGAAGGACAGACTTGGGGATATACGCAAAGAATTAACTGAAAATTTCCAACTAACTTATGGTCCCCACGGCTGAGGAGGAAGATGCTCGGCGTTCCTATAAAAGCAGTGCCTGGATCTGGGGGCAAGCCAAGTGTAGCAGCAATCCCATGTTCTTTATAACCCAAAAGAATGTGTCTCAATGCGTGGTTCGTAACACATCTACAGAACCCTGAGGACTACTGTAAGGGAAATCAACATAGTACAATATACACAATGAGCATTCAAAAGAAAAATTGTTGTTAACTGAACTTTAAAAATGCAACTTGTATTTACCCCCTATACTATCCAAGCTTTATCCTGCCCTGCCTTGCTCTCTCCTCCCTTTCAGCTGTCAGGTTTTAATATATTTTTTTAATATTATCAACTTCCAAGTAATCAGACCTGAATATTAAATCTGGAATATGGAAGTTAAGAACTGCCTATCTGTATTTGTGTTGATGGCATGTTGAGTACCAATGCCACCTGAAAAGCCATCATTTTACAAAAAAGTTCCTGTCCACACAGGGTCACCTAGCTTGCTCACCTAATACAGCACCTATTTCAATAACCCCGCAGCATAACACCCAGTGGAGGAGGCGGGATCCACTGCCTCACCCAGACTAAGCATCCGAACCTTATGAAGGTAGAACCTAAGGTTCAGAAAAGTGTTTAAAACCACTTTTTAGTAACAGAAGTTATACCTAAGTCCAAGCCCTTTCACCTTTCTCAGTATTTCTGTAACTTGAGATATGTCACAAAAGACTACAGCCAAAACCATAGGGAAAGCTAGCCTACTACAAAAGTATGTAGGACATTTTAGCTTGTGGGCATCTGCTACCTGTGACAAAAAAAACTTTTTTAATAACTACTTTGAAGACATTGTATAATGGTAGTCTATTTGAAGAATAGGCCATTCCTAAAATTTTTAATCTAAAAGCAACAAAAACTGTTGGAAAGGTCAGGAGCTGCAAACAACTCATGAATCTCAGGGCTTCTCACCAGCTTCTCTCTGGACAAGATACAACTTTCATCCACTGTATGGTACCTCTTAAGGCCCAGAGGCTTAAATGAGACAACATAAGAAATACCTAAGACCTAGCATTTGTTAACACTTTCCTTATGAAACATAATATGCAGAGTAGCAGAAGGAGCTACTGGGGGAAGGAAGGAGCAAGAACTTCTGGGGGAGAGTAGGGGGGCGGGTTTAAAGAACTGGGACTGCGTTTTAAAAGACAGAGACACGTAACTTCTCTTAAACTTGAAAGTTGAGGTGTGTACACAACTCTGACATTAGCCCATTAGTTTTATCATTTCTAACAGTAGCCAAGGCAAGCACATAGAGGGCTCAAGTACAAAAATTAAGCAATAATAAACAGCATGACTGAGTTAAAAACATTTGCAGAGTGTCATCTTTTTGTGCAAAACAGCCTGTTTAAAAGGAAAACTACTATTCCAAGTAAAAATGACTAGCAAATAAATCAAATGTGGCGTCGTTTGGATTGCATTACAGGAACTGGAATCAGAACTGAGTTTACAGTTTAGTTAATACAACTATGTTAATTTCTTAATTTTAACATATGTGCAACATTCTGGAAATGTAGACGTATTTCAAAATAACAGGCTTTTAAAAAGAGGGCAACAAAGCAAAGTGACAGATGTCTGCAGCCACTTGGGTGTACTTGATTCAGAAATATGAAGCCACAAATGTGCATCAACTCTGTAAACTATCCTGGAAATACTAATTACATGAAATATCTTGAGTTTCAATACTTTTTAAATCCCTAGGAGAGGTGATTTGTTTGCTTTTCTCTAGCGCAACTTACAAAACACTGGTTTTATAGTACTGACGCGACCAGTCAAATGCTGGACACCACTACCATTACTTTAAAAAAGAAAAAAAGTCCATCCACCGTTACTAGGACCCACATGAATTGATGGCAAACTCTGCTTTAGCTGTATTAAGCAAGATGGCTGAAGCTATCACACACTGGAAGGCAAATCCTATGTAGTTAGTGACAGAAGTTTAAGGCAGCACCAATTGCAAATGTGTACAGCACACAGTTACACAGGCAATGCTCCGGCTTAGCTGGGGGTTGTTTGCTAAACCCTTTCTTTACACATATGCAGAATTTAGATGGTAATTTTCAAATGTAAAGAAGCCATAACCTACTCACACTTCAAAAAAGAAAAGAAAGAAAAGCAAAAGCAAACAGCACTGCAGCAAAGTCATTTCTCTGACGGGAATGACCTCCAGTGTCTACTCCTGATTTCGCAATAAATGACTCTGAGACTCAATCCACGTACACACAGCGTACAAGCGGAGAACGGTACAGCTTCCTCAGAAGTCTTGGCAAACCCATCTGCCTACTCCTAGCCCTCTGGGTTTCCTTCTCCACAAAGATAACTTACCATCGACCACAAGAAGAAAACAGGAGTTAATCAGCAGTCAAAATCCTGCTTTAATTATTACGCTCCCTATCTGCGAAGTCAGAATACTACTAAACCAGATTTTAGGAGGGCAGAGCTAACCCTGCAGGGCGAAGAGGCATAAATATACGTATATGAAATGCCAACTCAGCGAGCGATGCAAAGATCAAGTATCAGCCTAACCAAAAAGGTTTGGCAAACGGTATCACAAGTGAACACTTCCAAGTCCAAACCTTCCACCAGCCTAGAGACTAGGAGTACCCAAATCTGGACGAAGCAGGCAAGATTGAAGCAAAATGTCTTACCTGGTACAAACCTCGACATTTTGGGGTCTGATTAAAATAAACCTGGCTTATAATTTTCAATTTCTAGGAGCTGCGTTATAAGGAAGGTCCCTCTTCCCAGCAACAACCGACGTGTTCTTTCTCCCCCGCTGTTGGGCTACTTAAGTATTCGTACAAAACGCTCAAAACTGGTCTTTTGAAAGAAAAATCCGGAAGACGGAAACTTGGCGGGACCGACTCGGCTCGGGAGGGCGCTCCCGGCTACTCGGCGATCCCGACGCCGACGGGGGACGACTGGAGACTCCGGAAAAGGTAAAAACCACCGAACTTAAATTTCATCAATGAAGAGGCGGACCCAGGGCAGCTCTTTTCACCGCCCCCGGGTCTCCCCGCCCTCTGGGGGCCGCGCCGCCGCAGGCCCCGGGCCGCACCCGAGGCCCCGAGCCCGCCGCGGCCCAGCCGGAAGCCGCTGGCGCCCCGCGCGGCTCGGGAGGCCGGCGGAGGGGGCGGCCTGCCCCCCGGCCCGCCGGAGCCCGGGGCCGCGACTCCCGCGCCGGGCCCGGGGGGCACGCCGAGGCCCAGCCCGCCCCGCCCCGCGCCGCGGCCGGGACCCCCGGAGGCGCGGCCCGCCCCGGCCCGCCCTCGCGCGGCCCTCCGCCCCTCGGTCCTCCACGCCCCGCGCTCGGCCTCCGGGCCCCGCCTCCCCGGGCCCGACCCCGCACGGAGGCCGCGGGAGCCCGGCCCGCCCCCGGGGCGACACCCACCTTCCTCTCCCGCCCGCCCCGGGGCCGGGAGGTTGCGGGCCGGGGACGGAGCGTCGCGGGCCGCGCCGGCGCGCCCGGGGAGGCCTCCTCTCCGCTCGCGTCACACGCGCACACGCGCACCGGCGCGCGGCCTCCCGGGCCCCATGCGGAAACGCTGCTGGGAGCGACGGGCGCGGCCGCCAGTCCGGGGCCCGAGTTCGCCCGGGCCCGGCCAATGAGGCGCGCGGAGGTGGCAGGGGCGGGGCCGGCGCGGCCCGAGCGGCGGCGGGCGCGGGGCGCCCGCGCGTGGGAGGGCCGGAGCGGGCGCTCGCGCTTGCGCTGCGTGGGAACTTGCCGGTCGGGCAAGCCGTGGCCCTGGGGCGCCCGGGCAGCGGCCTCCTCGGGGACCCCGGGCCCTTCGGTACCTAGGGGCTCTGCCGGCCACTTAGCGGTCGCGGAGGGCGAGGGCCGCCGGAATCGGCCAGGGCGGCGTGTGTGGCTGCCCACGGGAGGAGGGCAGGGGCCGTGGAAGGGGGTGCCAGGGAGGCTTTGCAGAAAGAACCGTCCCCATTCGCCGTGCCCGGGGATCCCTTTTATAGCCGGGGTAGATGACAGTATTCTTCAGGAGATGCTCTCCGCCTAGTAATAGACCTTGAAGTTCTCGAAAGAACGGCGATGCCAAAAGCTGGAGTGTTGGTAGCCTGCGGCCAGCACTCGGGAGGCCGGGGCAGGCGGATCGCTGAGTTCGAGGCCAGCCCGGTCTACACAGTGAGGCCAGGACAGCCAAGGCTGCACAGAGCAACCCTGTCTCGGGAAAACATTTATATTCTGGAACGTTGGCACCATTCTGGGGACTCCCCCAGGTGCGCCCAATCACAGCTAGTCTTGCCAACCCCGCATCTGTAAGTGGGTTTCCACGCAGAACATTCACGCTTTACCCTGCCTGACCAATGACGGCCAGTTCCCTTTCAAGTGCCTCAAACCAACCAAGCACCTCCAGAAGGGTCTGAAATGTTGTGCAGCATTATTCAGCCAGGGTAAATGAGAATTTCTACGTTATTGTCTAAACAAAAGGGCTTTCATTTTTCAGTTCCCCAGGTTCGTATGGAAATGTTATTAAACAACACAAAAGAATAGTGACCATGTTGCTTATGCGGAATCCAAAAACCATAGGCCTCCAAATAGTTCAGCCAAGAAAATAATTTTCTCCAAATAAAAAGTCTCTAAAATACCACATATGTTCGGTTTAATAACGACATTTGGAGATCGGAGTGTTTGCTAAGAGTCTACAACAGCAGACTCCCTGAACAGTAGAGAAATTGTTCCAGCCCTGAATGAGCCGTATTTATCAGTCAGCATAAGCAAACACCAAAGATCTGGGCTCCTAGTGTAAGTTAGCCCGCAAAAAGGTGCGACAGGAATCTTTAATTTTACCAGACTGGTTATGAAAAAACAAACGGCCAGTTATTTTTTACTTCCACAGAAGATGGGGTGGGGGGAGGCTTTAAATCCAGCAAAAACATTCCTACAAATTGGCATCTTGACTCATGGGTGGTTAAATATTGAGAGCACAAAGAATGTTATGCATTTACTACTTGTAAAAAGCTCCCCAAAGGGCTGGAGAGGTGGCTCAGAGGTTAAGAACACTCACTGTTCTTCCAAAGGTCCTGAGTTCAATTCCCAGCAACCACATGGTGGCTCACAACCATCTATAGTAAGATCTGGTATGCAGGCAGAATGTTGTGTAAATAAGTCTTAAAAAAATGTTCCCCAAAAGTAAAGCAGTACCCATCTTAAGTGGTTAAATTTAGAGTCAGGGGTTGTCCCTTGGCCAAGCAACACTAGAGAAACCACATTTCTAAATATTGTTTTCATATAGTGCCTTGAAAATGAAATCTGTTTAGAAAGAGGCTTGAATTTAAATTCTAGATCTTCAGAGATCCTACAGAGTTTCCTGCTCTGTGAGAATGAGCTCGTTTGACAAATCATGGGATAAGGAAATAAAACCCGAGGTTTTTTCATGACCATAAAGCAATTGCGTGTTTCTTTTTACATTCAACACACCACACACACACACACACACGCACACACACACACACACGGTGGGGGAGTCTCTTTTTTTTCTATTTGACCTTTTTTTTGGTTTAAGATTTTTAAATTTTTATTTCATGTGTATCGAGCGCGCATATATGGCTTGGTGCCTGTGGGAGCGGGAAGAGGGCATGGGATCCCCCAGAACTGGAGTTATAGGTTATGAGTCAACCCAGGGACTCTGCTCTTAACTACTAAGCCGTCTCTCCAGGCCCTGACGACTTTTGACCCCATAGCAGATTACTGTCCTGTTCCATAATGTTGCTATCTAAATTGTTAAAAACCTGTTGCGTGGCAGTTTTACAGAGTAAAGCTTTCCAGACACTTGGCAGGGTGGGTTTGAAGGAGGAC
>REGO01000081.1:4969296-5020598 GCA_010120015.1 Rhombomys opimus | reverse complement strand
TAAAGAAACCACGCTAGGAAGAAAAGTTCTGTGCGGTGCCTGAAGAGCTGCGTCCAGAGTCTAGGCAACCATCCACCGCTGGACCACGGCCCGCACTCAGTATTGACTCCCATCTATTCATCTCAGCCTTAGGCCACCACAGGGGAGAGGAAAGGCCTTACTGTTAGCAGTCGCTAGTTACTGGCTAGGTTTAACAATAAGGCTTTTTTGAAGTTAAATAAAATTAGACAGTGTTAACTGGAAAAATATATTAAATTATGAGATGAACTACTAATGAGTGAGTCATCTAAAAGTGAATATGGTTTCCTAATACTTGAGGAAGAGAAAGACTTCATTCTTTCCTGTTGCCAAACGCTGCTATTAAAGAACAGGAAGTTTGCTGGAACAAGTCAAGAATTTAAATTGTGACTTAGGCTTTTATTTTTTTCACAGTTGCCTTTTAAATTGTATCTGACAGTTATATAGCATAACACCAACATTTATTTGAAGTAACTGAGATGTTGGAAAACAAAACACCTCACATTGCAGATAGTTGCCTCAGGAGCTGATAAGCCAACTCTTGGTTTTTAAGTCATTAGGCTCAGAAGAATGCAAGTTAATCACAACACGTGTTGTTCGTTGACATTTATCAACAGTTTCCCTTTAGCTCTCCTTTGAAAGTTGAGGAGAGCAGGTCCTTCCTGTGACAGCACCTGATACTTCTTCCTTTCTCATTTTAACCAGAGGAACATGTTGGCGGGAAATTGTGACACCCATGGATTTTCATGTCATGTATCAACTTCTGCTTACACACCTCTTTTGATTTTAGAGGCAGAGGACTGGTTCCCTTTAGTGTACCAGCCAGGGATAAACATAAAGAACTGCCATATGTGTTGTTAGGGTTTTAAATTAGATGTAAATTGCTATGTGAGCATAGTTTAGAAATATTCTTAAAAGCTCACTGAGAAATAGCACATTTCTCACTAAACTAAGAATAAATATTATTCTATTTTATCCTAGTGATGTGTATCTAGGTGAGTAAATTATTTTTACTGACTTTTAAATACACAAATAGAAATGCTATAATATAGACAAGCATACAGTATAATTCTATTTTTTCTCCTTCAGCCACACTAAAGGTTCCCTGTTATACATCCCATCAAACAACCTGCCCGACTTAACGGTTTCCAAACATCTCTACCTCCAGAATAACTCGTTAAACGCCCTGTGAGTCCAGCAGTGGGAAGTGTTAAACAAAGAGCTTCTGTCCCTAATCTAAAGAATTTAAGAATTTTACATACACCTCACTAGATATTAAGGAGATCCTCTTTGGTTGAGGCTTAAATAATTGGGCAATTACGCCATTAAATGAGTAATGTTATTAGGAAATAAAAGTGACTTTCACTCTCTAGAATGAAAAGGAGGAGAGCTAGCATATTTAAATGAAAGACCATAGAAAAAACATTAAGGTCTGGTGCTGTTTTTAATTGAATTTTATTTCGATGTAAGGATGAACGTCTTTAAAAAAAAAACCCAAACAAAGTAGTACCAGAATGCCCACAATAAAGAGTGATACTCTGCTGCCCCATCTTTCTTTACTCCATCTTGAACCATTGAGAAACCATTTTTCTTGTGATCATTTTCTCTAGATCTCTTAATGTTTACATTGTTATATTTATTTCATAAATTATATTTCTGAGTTCTAGATTTTAGGCATTATATTTAGAGTTCATAAAATAATAGATAGAAACCTCACTCATATCCCCACCTTGTCTTTTTTTCATTTTTAAAAGTTAAATTCTCTAAATTCATAGAGTATACTCCCTAATATTTACTATTTATAGCACAAAGACAAAACAGTGCTTGAATGGAGCACTGGGAAAACCTAGGGGAAACCTGAGCATGTATTGTAGACTTGCCAAAGAACTGTTTGCTTTTAAAACACTTATAAAATTATTACCATAACAATGAATGGAAAGTAATAGAGGGAATGTTAAATATTTACTTCATATAATAAAAAGTAAGATATTAAAATCAGAAATTTGAACTTGTCTACCTGCACCTGAGCTTTCTGATTTCTTCTTTTTGTTTTTGTTTTTTGAGACAGGGTTTTTCTGTGTGGTCTTGGGTGTCCTGATATTAGCTTTAGCTTTATAGACCAAGCTGGCCTTGAACTCAGGATGCACCTGTTTCTGCCTCCCAAGCGCCGGGATTAAAGGCATGTGCCGCTACCACCCATCCCTGAATCATATTTTTAAACAATTGTTGCATGTGTGTCTGTGTGGGTCAGAAGACAACCCTTCTACCGTATGGGTCCCAAGGTCTTGTAGTAGGTGCCTCTACCTGCTGATCCAGTATTTCAGACCCTGAATCATATTTTATGTTTCAGTAGCTATATTTATTTTTCTGCTCACGATTTTCAAATGATAATTCTTTCAAATTCTTGGTAGCCATTGTGATCCCTAAAGCTATTCAGTTTGTTCTAATGGCTGGAATTTATGATAATAGAAATTTTACAAATGTGATTTAAGATTTTCAGGTGGAGAAAGTCCCTTGGACGCCTGGGTGGATCCGAAGTGTAGTCACAAGTTCCCCATAAATCGTAGTCAGGAAGACTGACAAGAGAAGAAAGCAATGTGATGATAAGAGCAGAGGCAGAAGGCAACGTCATACAGGGGCACAGGCCGAAGAAGGAGGACATCCTCCTGTGCTCATTACTTCTCTCCTGGCTGTGAGCAGATGCTCGACAGGAAGCAGCCGACGGGAGGAAGGGCTTCTTTTGCCGAATGATTTGATTGTACAGCCCATCATAGTAGGGAGGCCACGATGGTGGGAAGGAGGCTGCTGGCTTACTTCTTAGCATTGGAGGAAGCAAAGCAGGGACAGGAAGCCGGGCCAATCCATAAATATCAGGGCCCGCTCATCCTCCCTCCCTCCCTCTGACTAGGTTCCACCTCCCAATGATTCCACACTCTCCCACAAGAGCACCAACAGCTAGGGACCTCGAGTTCCAACAGGAGCCTGTGAGGGACATTTCATATGCAAATCATGATATTCTCATATGCTCATGAACATCTCATACTGCAAAATGCATTCGGTCCAACTTCAAAGGTCCCTTTGACAGCAGTCTTGCAGTGTCAACCCTTCAAAAAAGTCTAAAAGTTAGAGCTATTTTTAAAGAAGATTTACATACTTCCAACATACAATAAAACAAAGTAACCATTGCCATTTCAAAAGGGGGTGGGGCAGGATTTCGGTAATGGCAAGAAAGTATAGAACAAGCAAACAAAGAAAGAAAACAGCTGAGAGTGAGCTATCCCAGAAGCAGAAAGACACACATGGTATATACTCACTCATATAAGCATATAATATAGGATAAACCTACTAAAATCTGTACACCTCAAGAAGCTAATCAAGAGGGAGGACTCTGGCTAAAATGCTCAATCCCCATCCAGGAAGACAAAGAGGATGGACATGAGAAGAAGGAGAAAACAAGGAACAGGACAGGAGCCTGCCACAGAGGGCCTCTGAAAGGCTCTGCCCTGCAGACTGTCAAAGCAGATGCTGAGACTTATGGCCAACCTTTGGGCAGAGTGCAGGGAATCTTATGAAAGAAGTGGGAAACAGTAAGATCTGGAGAGAACAGGAGCTCCGCAAGGAGTGCAACAGAACCAAAAACTCTGAGCACAGGGGTCTTTCCTGAGACTCATACTCCAACCAAGGACCATGCATGGAGATATGCTAAGACCCCTGCACAGATGTAGCCCATGGCAGTTCAGTATCCAAGTGGGTTACATAGTAATGGGAAGAGGAACTGCCTCTGACATGAACTGATTGGCCTGCTCTTTGATCACCTCCCCTCAAGGGGGGAGCAGCCTTACCAGGTCACAGAGGAAGACAATGCAGCCACTCCTGATGAGACTTGATAGACTAGAATGAGAAGGAAGGGGAGGAGGACCTCCCTATCAGTGGACTTGGGGAGGGGAAGAGGTGGAGAAGAGGGAGGAAGGAATTGGGAGGGGAGGAGGGAGGGGGCTACAGGAGGGATACAAAGTGAATAAAGTGTGATTAATAAAAAATAAAATAAACAGCTGAAATCCAACAGGGAAAACATGAAACTGGTAGACTCTACGCTTAGCATCTTCAATGTTTGGTGACATTGTCTGCGCTCCAAAGGATCCCCCCACCCCTCCAGGCCTGCTGCCTGCCTCCCACGGGGCCTCTCCGGAGGCGAGGCCTGCAGGCGTCCTCAGATTTCTGGCATTCTGATATCCTGCACTCTCTACCGAAGCGTCACCTTCACAGCTTCATGCACAGTCCTTTTGGAAACGGTGCAGAGGATCTGATTCTGCTACACATTGTCTAGCCTTGGGAGGGTTCTGGAACCTTGAAGTGCTTCTCTGGGAACCTCTCCCTCTCACAGTTTGAACTCTCCTCCAGTGCCTCCAGAAGCAGGCAGCACTTCTGTCACTGAGTCACAGCTAGAGAAATGCATTCTAGACTGGTGAGAGAATTGATCTATGTTGTCCAAAGCTACCGCTTTGTGATAGTGTATAGAAAACAAGGACAGGTGCCATTCCTGAGAAACTTCAGAAAGCAAGCAAAAAAATAAATAAATAAAAATAAAAAGCCATTTAAATATGTATAAAGATTGAAAACAAATTCACAGTCTAACAGGTTTTTGTTGTTTTAATTGACAAATGTGTTGTTGAAGGGATATGGACATAGCTTAGTGAGCAGCTGCTTGCCTTGCAGGCATGAAGCCCTGGATTCAACTTCCACCACCTCAAAAAAATATAAAAGCAACAAAGGAATTGAGTATGATAGGGCAAATTGATTTTTAATCTAATTGAGCTGTTTTCTAGAAATCTTTTTTCCTTTGTTTGTAATGAAGAAACTAATTTGTAAAGTGTGCATGTGGTTTTGGATCAATCAGAACAAATCTATGTTGGAGACTATTGAAAAGGCGTATCACCTGCAAATATTCGTAGACTGATAAGTGTATGCTGTTTGTGAAATCAGAAGTTCCCAGCCACCAGAACTAGGGCTGGTACCGGTGTGCAGCGCACGGCCAAAGAGATAGATGTTCTGTCATCAGGACATCTGATTGAAAAAGCAGCTCCTGAGCAATTGCTGTCACAGTAGGAAGGGCCTGTGGAACTAGTAGATACCGTCATTACCCACTCACTTCCCTTCAGCCGCCCAGGGATCTCTGTTAAAGGTTGCTAGCCACGGCCAACAACTAGCCCAGGTGTTCCTGACCACCTGCCCCAAGGCCTAAATCACTCTGTTTCATAGCTCTAAGTCATTGCAGAAGGACAATGAGAAGACTCTGATCTTACCCTTCCCACCACTGCTGGACAGCTAGGTGGAAGAGGTGTTGAAATGAGAATGCATCAGCAAGAGCAGGACATTCTTAGAGACTTATACAAAAACACTGCAAACAGACCTCTGAAGTTCTTGCTTTGTCCGGATTTCTACAGTGACAAATTTAAGACTGAGCTTATTCAAATAGGAATAAGTGTATTGAAGACTGTATTGGAAGCAGCAAAGATTCAGTCTTTCAGCTGTTGATACATAAGCCTTTCTAGCACAGACCAGCATGGGTGAAGATCAGATAAAGCTATAAACACAGTAATAAGATAATAAGAGAAAAAAGAATCCAGACAAAAATTTACATTTGCAAAACTATAATTTTACCCTTCCTTACCTAAAAAGCATTTGAAGCCAAGATGGGTGTATCCCTAATTAAATTCATTGCTTAATAAAGTGGGCACGGTGTCATGTTTTTTTTGTTGTTGTTGTTGTTGCTGTTTTTTTGTTTTGTTTTGTTTTGTTTTGTTTTGTTCTGTAGAAATTCTATTTAGGCATTGTCATCTAAACCTTTTTGTAGTCTTTAGGTGTTAGTGATACCCTTTATTTTCTAAGTAGCTCTTTTAATATAATGAACCGACGTGATAGTCTAGTTTCTGGTTTCAGAAACTTAGGAATTAAGCAAAAGTTTTTGTTATAGTCAGTAGACCATAGCTACGTTTATATTCCCTAACTATATAATACTTGGCAAGCAAAAGGCACACACTAGAAAATTGCTTAGTGAGTTACTAAGTGAGATTGTATGTGCGCTCAAGGACTGTAGCAGAAAGGGGACTATTTGCTGCTGCAGAGGAAAATGAAACTGCCAGGAACCAACCCCGGAGGGGCTGCCTGCCTCCCTGCCTGCCGTGCTTTCTCTCCAGGTAGAGCAGGAGAACCCTCCGCCAGCTCTCTGCTTCTTTGCAATATGACTCTGAGATGTGAGAAACGTAAGGTTGTTTATTCTTTGTTTCTGTTTTCTTTTTCCTTTCGACTAAGTATATGCAACAGAAATGATGTTTAGTGAATCCTGGCCTTAGGAACATTTCAGGAAAAAGCAGCAGCAGCTTTTCAGCTTTCAGCCATTGGCCGCTTCCTGCTTGAGAAAGCGGCTCTGACCTATGGGAAAATGACAGGCTCTGTGAAGAAGGATGGTTTTCGCAGGTGCTATCCCTTAGACCAGTGCTTCTCAGCCTTCCTAATGCTACGGGGCTTTAGTGCAGTTCCTCATGTTGCCGTGATCCCCAACCAACCATAAAATTATTTCGTTGTTACTGCATAACAGTAATTTTGCTGCTGTTGAGAATTGTAATATAAATGACTGATGTGCAGGATATCTGATATGCGACCCCCAAAAGGCAGGTTGAGAGGTGCTGCCTTAGACTAAACAGTACAAATTACTAACATATGTTAGGATCCATTTCAGGCTACTAGCTGTAGTCAAACTGCCCGATGAGTCACGAGTGATCCAGGTAAGTCCAAGAGAAGAATTACACCGCCAAACTGTGCTCATTACAGTGTATTGTTTCCCTGTAAAGTGTAGCTAATATACTATGATTGCGGCATCAAGGAAGAGGCAAATCATAGTCATTTACTTTTTGCTGAGCCCTAGAACGCCCTAATCTTTTCAGCAGTGGCTGCATTTTTCTCAGCCCACATATTTATCTCCTCTAAACTCAATTCTTCAAACCCTTCTGAGAAAAGATTGCCTTCTATCACTTTTCTAGTTAAATTGGTGCCCATGACTTCAAGATCTGCCTTTTTCTTTTTTCTTAATAATTTATTCACTTTATATTCTGATTGTAGCCCCTCCCTTTTCTCTTCCCATTCTCACCTTCCCTTCCTTTTTCCCCATTCCCCTCCTTGCTAGTCCACAGAAAGAGGGAGCCCTCTTCCCCTACTATCTGACCCTAGCCTATCAAGTCTCACCAGGACTGCTTGGATCCTCTTCTTCTGTGGCCTAGCAAGGCTACCCACTCCCCACCACGGGGGAAAGTGATCAAAGAGCAGGCAACAGAGTCTATGTCAGAGACAGCCCCTGCTTCCCTTACTAGGGAACCCACATGGAGACTGAACTGCCGAGGCTACATCTGAGCAGGAGGTCTAGGCCCTCTGCATGCATGGTCCTTGGTTGGTGCATCAGTCTCTACAGGGCCCCAGGGTCCAGATTTGCTGGCTTTGCTGGTCAGCTTGTGGAGCTCCTATCCCCTCCCAGTCCTTCTATCACCCTACTTTTCCCTAAGACTCTTGTGTTCTGCCCAAAGTTTGGCTGTGAGTCTCAGCATCTGCTTTGATGCTCTGCTGGGTGGCGTGTTTCAGAGGGCATCTATGGTAAGCTCCTATCCTTTCCCTCTCTTCAAGCACTCTGGGGTCTATTCTATTTGTTCTTCTGAATGAGACAGGACCTGCTTTTTTCAGGGGTAGAGTTTTTTAAACTTGCTCAATGGAATAAGATAGGTTTTGACTTTAAAATACAGTTTTACATATAATTTAAAATATGTTGCTTTAAAAAAGCTGGGGGGAAAAAAGCTTTGATCTAAGCGATGTTCTCTTAGGTGGAACATTAGCGAAGTGGCTTAGGCCCCACTACTTTTCAAGGAATGATTAGATTTATCAGAAAGTCCTACCTCCTTGCTATACCGCACGGTCTTAATGAATACTGTTTCTGGCTCTCTGGCCCACCATCTCCTTCTGTATTTAAAGCAGCCCTGGGTAAGCCAACGCGGACAGTCAGGGTCGGCACTGCTCTCCCCTTCTCGTAAAGGGGAACTGACAATTTCATCTCTCGCCTGGACTGGAGAGTGGGGGACACATGAGGCTGGGTTGAGGCTTTCAACAGGTCTAACAGTGTCTTTTCTCCCCTTCCTTAGTGCTCTGGTGGGAAAACAGGCCTGGATGAGGGTGGGAAAGACATAGAGCGCGCACAGCGGAGTTCCCGTCTTGGACCTCTGTGGTTTTTAAATTAGAGATGTTTAGTCTCTGCTTTTACTCAGCTTGTCTTACCACCAACTCTAGAGTAATAGCGTAAGATCTGGTCTGTTGGATAGATGTCCAAGAAGTAGAGAACAAAAATTTTAGGAAGTAGAAATAAGTGATACAAGAAAATATGAGTGAAAACTTAAGTTTTCAGGTTAAATGTACTCGTGAAAATCTACACTGAAAAAATAAAACTGTTTTCCTTTTTGTGCTCCTATAAAATTTCAGAGCACAATTTCACACAACTTGCTGAAAAAAAAAATTGTTAGAAACTACTATGCTCCAGGCAACATACCAAGCCCCAAGTACACCAGTAACCTGGGGTTTTAGAGTGATCAGTTATAACAGTGAACATGACACAGAAATAATTTACCCAGGTGAGAGTGACAAACCATAAACAAACAAAATAATCATTAGCTAAGTAAGTAAAGCTGGGATGAAACTCTGAGAAGGGAAGAGAGGGTGCCTTGGTCTAGAATATCAGAGTGGTAAAATAGGAATAGAATAGCCTGGGGGGGTGCTGGCATGAGGCTTAGTTGGTAGATGCTTGGCTAGTTTGCATGGATCCCTAGGTCTGATTCTCCAGTTCCTTATAAAACTAGGAGTTCAAGGTCATCTTGATCCTCATAAGACCTTATCCAAATAAATACATAAATAAACAAACAAATAAATAAAAGCTTCTTTAAAGGCTGATATTATAGCATAGTGGTAGAGTTCAAGGTTCAATCCCAGAACCAAAGATGGTTTATATGAGTGGTAATATTTAGACTGTTAGATGTTTGGGGCTAAAATTCAGCCTGTACAGTAGTTTCCAGAATGATAATTTTTCTTACTATATGGAATCCCTGTGAGAGTTAACATGAATATCCGGAACATATCAAATAAAACCTAGAGGAGGAAAAGACGTATCATAAAGACCTCAGAAGAAAATGCTCCAAGCAGAGTAATAGATACAGAGACTTTTGAGATAGAAAGAGCACTTTCAGTGAGAGATAGTAGAGGTGAAATCAGGAGTATGTAAGCGGAGAACGGCAAAAGGTACGAGATGAACGGGAAAAGGGAAGACGTCAGAATCGGGGCTGTCTGTTGAGGGGATTATTTTCCAAACGCAGTGGAAAGCATCATTTTAAACAAGAACTATCGACATTTTGAAGGTGGAAATAGCAGGAATAAATGAGGGATTAGATAAGAAGAGTAATAAGATATGAAAGAGTAGAGGGAAGACCTATTAGGAAACCTTGTATTGAAATGGTAAAGGCTGACAGAGATCCAGATTTAGAAAGACATCTATTTTGGCTATTTTGCATTTGAAATGCCTGGAGACATTTGAAGGGATGTCACAAGATATTTAAAGATGTGAGTTTGGAACTCAGAAAGGGAGTCTAGCTTATTGATACAAATTTAGGAATTACCAACAGATGGTTTTGAAGTATGAGAATGAATAAGATCATAGAGGGAAAAGACAGAGTGAGAAGAGTACAGAAATTCTAAAGTAAGGTCACGTGGAGAAGGAGGAGCGTGAGGAAGAGTTAAGAGCCAGAGGAATGGGTGTCTGCTGTGAAATGACGCCTCCAGAAAACCCAGGGAAGCTGAACCTGCCGAGTCTGTCCAGTGTGGTTGCCGACACAAGACCTGAACAAGGATGATAGCAACAGACATGCCAGTGTGGAAGGTAGAAAGCTCATGGGCACCAACCCTAGACAAAGAACTGCAGGCAGCTAAGGCGTGCTGAGAGCGGAGATTAGTGTTTCCTAGGGAAGAGGCCCCTGCTGGTTCTCCAGTACCCAGGGTTAACACTGAAATCGTTCAATTGAAGAAGAGGCCAGAGGCCATGACTTTGAAGAGAGAGAGCAATGTGAGTGGAGGTTGGATATTTTATAGGAGCTGTTGGTGGAGAAAATGACGTAATTATATTTCAAGTTCAAAAATATTTTGTAGTAAAAGAAATCCAGCATAGTGGTATGTGATACAGAGCACAGAAAAAAGGGTTTCGGAAATGGGCAGTTATGAAAGCTCACTTAAGTTGAGAACAAGAAAAGAGGGTCAGACAAGTAGGAGTTGGCAGTTAGCATTTCAAGAGCAGCAGCACGACAGAGACTGAGGTGGACTAAGGCGTCCCTTATCTGTACCGTGGGCTTCCACATGGCTTATGAGATTGTTGTCAGAGCAGTGCTTTCAGAGTTAAAAGTTTCCTGAGGGGAAATTGTTTGGAACCTAAAATTCTTTAAACAAGTACTCAGAATGAGGACAAACATGGGGTTTTTTCACTTGTTTTTTACTTCACTCCACCCCCATGCACCTTTCAGAAAGAAATGAATTGCTTATGTGAGTAAAAGAGAACTCAATGGAATGTGAGCCTCATAAGGCTCTACCCTGAAAATGCACCATTGAGGCCTTCAAGGTTAGCAATCGAGACAGACAGAATGTCACAGGACTGGAGGGATGTAAGGAAGTGGTGTTTGCCTTTGCAGACGTAAACCCGTGTTCAACACCCGGCACCGTTATCAAACAAACAAACAAACAAACAAACAAAAAACCTTGATGTTTACTTCAGAGTGACAAGTGTTTTCCTGTCATCAAGATCACAGGTGATTGAAATCTTTAGTGAAGGCCAGAAACTATAAGCATGGTCCAGCACTGAAACCAGCTTAAAGCGGTAATGTTAGTAATGAAGAGCAAGCCATGGGCGTTAAAGGGGACCTATTGACACTGACACCTAGGAAACTCTCTTCCAATAAGTGGAGTTTAATACAAATGGTTTATTTACATTTCTCTTTTCACAGATTATTCCGTACCTTTTAGTCCTATAGTTTATAACTGTGATATTGGAAAGAATTTTTTTAAGACAGGAATTCTCTGTGCAGCCCTGGCTGTGCTGAAACTCACGGTGTAGACCAGGCTTGCCAGAGATTCACCTGCCTCTGCCTCCCAAGTGTTGGGATTAAAGGCGTACACCACCACTGCCTGGCTAAAATCTTCAATTTGTAAAGCAAACTTAAAGACAACATGAAGATGTAATTACTCTAGCAGCAAATATAAACACTGAACATAATCCCGGCACTTGGGAGGCAAAGACAAGAGGATCTATGAGTTTGAGACTGACCTGGTCTAAGAGTGAGTTTGAAACCAGCGAGGGTTGCACAGTGAAACCCTGTCTCAAAAAGAAATAAATAATGAACATGTAAAATCATGGTATTGCTAATGATAGTTGAAACATGAGAAAAAGTGAAAGGCTGAGAATTTATTGATCTTCCATAGTAGAGGAGTAAGAGAAGCTAATATCGTAGGTTAAGAGGTTAAATTCTATGTTTTCAAACTTTCAAATAGAACTTAATATGATAAAAATTGTAAAGAAGAGACTAGAAGAAAAACGAAGTATTGAGATTGAGCTAAATCCTCATTGGTGGCTCTCACAGGTGGGGGCGTGTGTTTAGAGTGGAGCCGGGCTGGAAGTGGTAATGTGCTTGTATTTCTCTGAATCACAGAACTTCCTATCGGAGCAGCAGAAAACAGCTTGATACATCTATTTTTAGGGAGGTAAATTTCAAACTGTGGGGGTGAAATTGATTTTGTGGGATACAACCTGTGGGTTTTCAAAGAAGAAGAAAGGAGAAAAGGAAATATCAGACTGGAAATTGTGGAATGTTTTTCATCTTTTTATGTAAAAATAATTGTTCTATTTGATCTTGATTAATAACTGGAGGCAGAGTTGGTTGTGAGACCGTGACTAGACTGTACTTTTCAGGCTGCTTTTATCTTTAATCTTTCTGCTTCTCTCTGTTATTTGAGTTTTTGTTTGTTTTTTGTTTTTTTTTTTTTTTTTTTTTTCCTGTGGAAAATGTTAGCATTTAATTAACCTCCCTGGCTGGCTTTATGCCACCAGGACACAGGCACCTCCCACACCCTTAATCTTCTCTTCAGCTCTTCTGCTGAAGAATTTGGCCTTCACGATGACAGGCTGCCTAGGGAGCTTGCCCTTCCCCAGAACTCTGTAGTGGCCCGATCGCACAATATCAGTGATGGGAGCAGCCCCAGTCTTGTTCTTTGCAGCATTGAGCCGTGTCTGCTCGCTGACCAGTGTCCACAATTTATCCAGGTTGACGGTTGGGCAGAAGCTCTGATTCCTCTTTAAGTGGTAATGCCTCATACCAACTTTCCCAAAGTCACCTGGATGATATTTGTCGAAGTTGATCCTGTGGTGATGCATGCCTCCAGCATTCCCGCGGCCTCCTGGGTGTTTGTGGTGCTTACCGATGCGGCCATGACCGTGGCTAACGTGGCCCCGGAGTTTCCGAGTCTTCCTCAGTCTGGATGGCATGGCGGCGGCAGAACGGCGAGTTTTAAAAACCTATACTTTTATCATGATAGTTTAAAACATTTATACTATAAAATCTCAAATTTGTAAGTTTCTACAATAAAGGTAGTGTATTCTAATAAGTCAGTATTGGGCAATTTTTTTTTTAGAAAGAAAATAATATACTGTCGTACCGTCACTTAGCCAGGAAGGAAAAGTTTAACAACAAGTGTGTGTGCGTGTGTGTGCATTCCCATTCAAGTGTGCTCCGGCACCCATGTGCAGGTAGACGAAAACCTGGAGAAACGTGTTTTCTCCTTCCGTATATGGATCCTGGGGGTTTTCAGGAGTGGCAGAAAGTACCTTTATACACGGAAACATCTTGGCAGCTCCAAATAATGGATACGATATACTGTATGAAATTTACTATCTTGCATAACATGTAATTTTGATGAACATCCAAAAAACTGAAAGAAAGCATGAGTTGTGTGGATGGCAAGTCCACTCGGACAGCGTTTGCATTTCCTTATTTGTCTTGCCCAGCAGGAGGGCATGTTACTGTATTCTCAACACTTAAAACACTGAGGCTGGAGAATCGCTGAGAGTCCAGCTTCAGCCTGCAAGTTTGTGCTAAATCTAGACTACCTAGCACCACCCTACATCAAGAAAAAACAACAGTAAAGTAGTGATGGTAATAGTGATACTAGTAACAAGTTTCTCTATGAGATACTTTTAAACAGTAATTCTAGGAGACTTTTCAAGTAAACTGATTTTTAAAAACCTAATACAAAAGTAACATATTGAAAAATAATATCCTTTCAAGACTTAACCACTAGGTATTTCTAGTAATGGGATGTTAGGAAGGCTAGGAAGGAAATAAAGTTACAAAAACCATTCAGCATATCTATAATACTGTGTTGTAGCAGTGTATCTGTTACTCAGTGTGTGTTAGTTTTATTAAATGACTATTTTGCTTCAACAGAACATTTGTCAGCCTGATGCAGCTGATAGTCTTAGATAAGCAAAATGGATGTGTTTTGTGGCCTTGCTCATTTATGTTATTTTACGTCAGTATTTGCTGATGTTTCTTTTAAAAGGGAGATCATGTTGGGCTGTGACTGTTAATTTAATACATACTTACTGGAAGTTCAAGTAAGCACACAGAGATGAAAATGAGGAAATTGTAAGAACAGTTCACAAATGGCCAGTTCCCTCCTGGCCCTTGGACAAAATAAGGGCTTCCCTGCGCACTTTGAAGTTAACTGCATCCACGTGCCTTGTTTTTGCCAGGAAAACGTGAGCAGCAGGAGTGAGCGTCACTTTGCGGCAGACGTTTAAAGGGCACGTGTCAGTGTTCGTGTCCCCCATCTTCCCCGCCACAATTAAAGAAGCGCATTGGAGAGATGGAGCCTCCACCAGCCTCGATTCCTGAATGACGAGGAGCATCCCCGCTCATTTGTTCCAGACGTAGATAAAATCCAAAACCTTGTGTCAGTGTGAGGACTCTGTAAACGTAGTCAGCAGAGAGGAGAGGGGGTCTTAGGTGCAGAGAGAAAGACGCGGGAGCGCCTGCGTCTCCCGGGTTCTAGGCCTTACTCCTGTGATCCTGGAGCGTGAGAGCAGGACCCATCTCCAAATAACAAGAACTTTCAGCAAAACGCTTAGCAAAATGTTGTGAAAATGAATGTTGAGTCAAGCACTTTGCTGGTATGGTTTGACGCCCGCGACGCCCTTTCCCCTTCCCCCCATCTCCTGTGTTTGAAAATCTGGCCCCAGCTATTGGTGCTGCTTTGTCAAGACGTGGGGCTCCTCCGGCAGAAGTAGGTCGCTAGGGTGGGGCTGGAAGGTCAGCCAGGGCTTGGTTCCAACCCGCGCTTGCGGCCTCTCGGTCGCCTCCACGGGGATGAAGGAGCCCCGACTGCCTGCCCTCCCCAGGCCGCCACGCCTTTCCTGCCGCGCCTGTGGCCCAACGACCTTTCCTCCCGTGGGTCGTTTCTGTCAGTTTTTTGATCACAATAGCACGAAAAACAACAATATTCCTTTCCAGTAATTTTCTCTTTGAGACAGAGTCTCCTGGAAGGCCGGGCTGACTTGAATTTGCTAGGTAGCCATGCAGAGGATGGCCTGGGACTCTGGATCCTGTTCCTCTACCTCCCGAGAGTTGGCATTCGCGTTTGCACCACGGCGGCCGGTCGCACTGGATCCCCACAGGCCAGGCCACGATGTGAAGGCTCAGATACCCATCTGTAGGGGCACTGAGAGACGGTAACGGTGGCAGGTTGGGGAGGTGGACCTATGGAAGAGCAGTCTTCAGGAATGTGCCTTTGAACAGGATCCTGGAACCCCGCTCCCCTTCTCCCGCTCTCTTCCCAGCTACCACACTCCCAGCCTGACGCTCTGCCTTACCAGGTCCTCAGCAGTGGGCTGCGCCACCACAGGTGGAAACCTCCGAAACCATGGCGCCAAATAAATCTTTTCTCCTCCGAAGTGGCTTATCTTGGGTGTTTTGTCACGCAGAGGGAAGCTGGCGAACAGTGACTTGTGCCCGTGAAGACATGTTACACCACAGAACACGTGTCCTGTTCCTAGGCCACCCTTGTACCTAAGCCTACAAGTGTTACCCAGCTAGTTGTTATTGTCCATTCACTTCTGACATTTTCCCTTATTCTTTTTCTCATGCCTGACTTTCTTTACACACTAAGACAAATATTCGTATCGGTCAAGTCAGAATACAAATGAAAAGCAAAGTAAAAATTAACAAATTATTATTCTCTTTAATAGTGACTTTTAAAGCCACAAGCCAATGTATTTAGATTTTTTAAACTTACTAATTAAGTGCAAGAAGATACCAATTTAAATGTTGTGTTTTTCAAGATGTCTAGTTAACATCCTGTCGTTTTTTTTATTGAACTATCTTTCATTTTCTCACTCACTAAACGTTTCGACCTAATATGTTTTTATTTCAATGTACTTATTTTATATTTGATAATTATTTGTTTCTTTGTACCAGTATGTCTTTTGGAAGACTGAATTGTATAAATTTACTTACTCAAATACCACTTTGGGTATTTTGGTTTTGCTGATGTGTTTAAGAAGGAATTAACACCAATGAGGTCTGTGACTCACTTTCATGTGGTATGAATATGTGGTTTGAGTATAAAATTATCCTGAAGTCTCTTGTGCTAAAGGTTTGATTGCTAGCTGATGGGCTTTCGTCCATATAGACTCTAACTTCATCACTAGATTTGTCAAGTATTGACGAACCCGTAGCTGCATGTAGAGAGCCAGCTGGAGAGGAGGAGTGCCCTGGAGACATGCCCTGGAAGGGAGTAAGCTTGCAGGAGGTGAGCAAGCCTGCTCTGCTCTGCCATGCCTTACCTTGACACAAGCCCATAGCAGTGGGCCGGGGACCGTGTGCGGACATCTGTGAAATGATGTGCCAAACGCACCGTTCCTCTCTTAGCTCCTTTCCTCAGGGTGTGGGAAAAGAGAGGAAAGCAGAAGATTGTAATACTGCGGATGCAGTGTCCACTGTACTAGTTTAATTTTTATGTGAGTGTGGAGTTTTAGTAGGGTGAAACAGTTCTGATAAACGTCTACAAATTTAAGCATAATTTATTTATAATGAAATAAGTTTGAAATTTTGCAGAATAAAGTTCAGAAAGAAAGGAAACCCTGTTATAAAAGAAAAGATGAAAAAAAAACCCACAAAACAGTCTCCAAAGCTTCATCAATAAATACATACCCTGTAGCTTGGGTGTGTGGGACTCAGTTGTTAAGAGCTCGGAGGACCCCAGTCTGTCTCACAGCACCCATAGCAGACAGCTCACAACCCCCTGTAACTGCAGCTACAGGGTAGCCCGATGCCCCTGGTCTCCACAAGAACCTGCACTCGTGTGCCTGTGCCCATGCACAGGTATACATAATTAAAGTAACATTAGCACTAGAAAAATAAAGGCATGTCCTATAACTTCAAATAAATACAGCTAGGCTTATGTGTGTTTGAATTTCGCTCTGGAGTGCCAGTGCTTACGTCCAGGGCTTCACATCGGCCCAGCAAGCACACTTGTTACTGAGCAATGACCTCAACTTCTACAAATGATTCTTTGTTGGTTTGTTTATTATTGTATGTGTGACTGTGTGTGCGTGTGCTGAAAACGTGTGTGCCATAAGGCACCTGTAGAGGTCAAAGAAAAATGTTTAGGAGTCAGTTCTTCCATTCCGCCATGAGGTTCAGGGACTGAACTCAGGTTGTCAGGTTGGGCCATCCTGCTGCTATATATATTTATACATATATACATACATGTATATAAACATATATACATGTATAAATATGTATATACATGTATAATATGTATAAATATGTGTATATATGTATGTACGAATAAATATATGTGTATTCATATATGTGGATATGTGACTAATATATTAATTCACACATATATACATATATATGTGTGTGTGTATATGTTTTTTTGAGATTTGGTATCACTGTGTCACCCTGGCCGGCCAAGAACTCACTAGACCAGGTTGGCCTCAAGCTTGCAGCAATCCTCCTGCCTCTACCTCTGACTCTACCTTTGAATGCTGTGTATAGATTTTTTTTCCTATTTGTTTATACTTTAAGTCTATGAATAGACTTAAATGAATAGCTGAGGTACAAATATTAAAGTATAAGATTGTACCAAAACAAAATTATACCACAACATGCACGTGTGTGTGCATTCCTGTGTATGTGTGTGTATTGGTGTGTGTGTCTGTGTAAAGCAAGCACTGAAAATATTTAATGAGGCATTACAAAATAAGTCCCTCAACCCTGTCACAAGGGAGGCAGTAAAGGTTCAGACCGTGCTTGGGAGCGTTGTCACCACGTGTTTAAAGAACGGGAGAGGTTTGCCCCGACTTGCTGCCAAGCACGTCACAAGGTTGACCTGTGCCCAGTGCTGCTCGCAGAAGCTGGTCGCCACAGCGGCTAGCTGCTGATATTTGTAATACTGCCCAGCCAGATCTCAAGCTGTGTCGCAACTCCGTTGCCCAAAAGGTGCTCCAGAAACTTACGTGCTCTCTTCCCCATCTCTGGCATTGTTGGTTCTGCTTTATAAAACTACTTGCTTTTGACCTTAGGTCATAATTTAAAATTCTATAAATATAAAAAAATCACTTTGATTTTTATAAACATTAAAATGCTCCGTCGTTACTATGCTTCCTGACAGATACACTTATTCTGGGAACATCTATGTTCTGGTGTGGCATTCCATGTCCACAAGCATCTTCTCAGAGAACGGGCAAGTCACAACAGAAGCAGCTAACCACGCACGAAATGCTGAGTGTCTCAGGCGTTTCTGAGAAGAAAACGACGTGAAAACGTCATCCTGACTCCACTCCCACCCCAGTCCTTTTCTGGAACAATTCAGGGGCTAAAAGGAGGCCCCAGAGGCCCCTCAAAGCAATCTGTGCTTAGAGGACAGACATGAGTTGTCTGCAGGAGACGCTAGGGGTGAGAGCACGTAGCCTTTGGAAGAGGACCAGGAGCTGTGCTCTCTCGGTTCTAATGCCTGGGAGAACGGTCTCTGTCCTGTGCATGGAGAGCTGCAGAACAAAGCTTCTTCCTGTCTCTGTGAGGGGACCTGATTTTCCACCGTGGCCAATTTTGCAGTGAAATAACAATTCTTGAACGTCGTCCCAGAACAGAAGCGATGACATCACCTGGGAACTTGTTTGCACTTGTTAGAAATGCAACTTTCCAGCCTTCACACCAATCCTATGAGTCAGTTCTCTGAAGATGAGAGCTAGCATGCTGTGTTCTCATGAAGCCGCCACGGCTGTGGAACAGGACTGAGAACCCCTTGGCTAGGAGAGAGCTTCACACCTCCGCTCAGCCAACTTACAGGGCTAGAGAGATATGCCACCTGACAAGATGCAGTAACTCTCACAGCCATCTGGAAAGTACAGAAAGTTAAAATGCACACAATAAGCTCAGTAATTTTAGGGAGATTCGCCAACTGACCAGTCGGTAAAGAAGGGGTGAAAAATAAAGACGGACAATAACTTTAATCCTGGTACAGCTCTGTTAGTTTCTCTAATAAAACTTGAGACCTAAAGAAGTTACATAATTTGTTCAAAGTCATATCACCAAGAAACAGAATCACAATTTGAACTGTGGACTATTTCACTGTCCTTCGCCTCATACGTCATATTCTGACTTTGTCTTAGGTAGACCTCAATTGTTTCTGTAGAAAAATGCTGTACAGTTGGGCTTTGTTTTAAATTGTGATATAACATTACAGGGCTCACATAAGGAAAGCACATATGTCTGCATGGATATGACAAATGTGGGGGGGGGGAAGGCAGGGAGAGGGAAGATAACTTTATATATAGTTCAATGCCCAGCTAACACAGACAGTTGCCCCCAGAGCAGCGACTGGGTACTCGTAAAGGCCTCTTTTCTCCTTGAAGGTGACTGTAGGTTGGACTCCTGTGATAGCTGATGGTCTCTCCTTGCTTTGATAGTTACTCTCGTGCCACTTTCTTCCCCGCCTCGAATCTTGTAGGAGAGACGTTTTCCCGCGCATGTTATTCTGTGCCTGTTCTTGCTCAGCGTTGTATTTGTAACGTTCACCGACGTTATATACTGTCATTCACTTTCATTATCTGTATAGTTTGTCACTGAGTTCCAATAAACATTTTTTCCTGGGATTGATTTCTTCATTCTGCCCCTCTCCTAGTTCAGGAATTCAGTAAAGGATTGATTGCCTCACTTATCCTCATGTCTCATCCTCATGTCCTAACTATTCTCTATTTCCAGGCTCCCAGGCTGCAGCTAGAACTCTTTCTAAAAGTCAACATTGATCGCTTCCCTTCTGTTAAAGGAAGCTGTGGAGAAGAAGAAAGGCTGGGAGATTATCAGTCATCGCACTATTCAGACACTGGGGACTCTTTTGAAGACTGGGAACTTTATTCTGAGGGCAATAAAAAGCTCTTTCTGACCGATAGTCTTTACCTTCTAGTTTCAGAGACTCCTACCCCAGAATCCCCAAACTATCTGATTAGACCCTTTGATGATCAGACCTTCAATACAAGTAAGTTTTCGAGGCCCACATTATGCTCTGTGTACAGTCCACTGGAATTTTAACCACAGTGGGTTCACCTCTTGGTTAGCATAAAGCTGAAAACACATGAGAATGTGAAAGAGATAAGAAGGTTTCTTTATTGCTTGTAGTACAAGGAATGAGGACATTGGGGACAAGTCCTAAAGCAATGCCTCTCTCCAAATAAAGACAACAAGGGCTTTCGTTAGAGAATGATCACCAATGTGGAGGTGGGCACGTTACCGGACATCCATGTTCCATACATCACATGTTCAAAACTGGCAAATGAGAACAGTACCTGCATATGTGAGAGTATAATGAGCAAGGCTTACACACTCAGGTGTGTCCGACCTGCAGCCCATGGGGCCACCTCCTACAAAATTGCTTAGTCACTCTGACTTGGTCTTCTAGATGATGCGGTCTTCTAGCTTGCTCATTATAATCTCTTATACTGATTAATGCTCCACTTAGGAGATGTGCTAATTTTGAACATATGGTATATGAAGAAGCATAATATTTTAATGTGATCATGCTCAGGGATATGTCCTCCTCTACATATGGTGATGAATATAAAGCCCCTTGCTTGCGTTATTTAGAGAGAGACGTTGTATTAGCAGTTAACGCAGTGATCATTTCTTCTAGTTTAGGGTGGCCCAGGTATTCTTTGCTTCTGTCGGCATAACTTTAGCCTCTGCCTGTCTCATAGCATCAATGGCCTACTTCCTTGTATCTTTGTCAGTTTTTTTATGCAGACAGTGTTATTGGACTTATTGCTTACTCTAATAAAGAATATCATCCCAAGATCTTTAATTGTATCTACAAAAATCTTTTTTTTTTTTTCAAATTAGATCTCATTCATAGGTTCTAAATAAATGCATCTTCTAGGAGAACACTGTTCAACCTATGGCAACCTAAGTTGATTAAGTTACCTATTAATATGCATCTAAACTATTATAAATGAAGTTGCTCTAGCTGTGTACGGAAAGCTTTGCAGCTTTATTGTTTTCTTACAGCCTCTGAGTGCCCCTGTTCTAACGGTCTTAATATGAAATATAGCTAACTTTATCTTTAGCAGTGATTACCCATAAAGAGATTTTTTAATTTTGGCAGAAATTCCTGTAAATGTTGATCAGTCTACACATAAGTATCAGAAATATTTTATGTGAGTTGAAAATATCATAATGCTAAGACAAACGACTTAAATATTTCTTATTTGTGAAGAAATTAAGAATCTTCATTTCTGTTTCCCAAGACAGTAACTAGTATGTGGCCCGAGGGTGCATCTCCATGCTAATAAAATATTTGCCTAAAAGGCTCAGTGTTCAGCCCCAGGTACCAAATTACCAGGCAAAAAGACAGACAGACACACAGGTGGACTGCATTCTATCTTTTTTGCTGTTGTTCTGATATCTCATTAGTATTTGCAAGTAATATTTATGCTAAATTTGATATATTTATCTTATATGGGAATAGTCAATGTTGACCATTTCACTGACATGGAAGTTTCATGTCATTCCTCAATAAAAACAAACAAACAACAAACAAACAAGAATAAATCCATCTCTTGGTTTCCTTACCACCAATCTGTTCTGATAGGTCCAGCTTTAACAGAGCTACTTGCATATTGATCAAAGCCTCTGCCTGTATTTACATGTATGTGTCTGGATGCCATTCTATGAGGAAATTCTTTAAGGAAATCCTCTTACAGGTAGATACTCTTTAACTCTGGGCACAGCCCAGTGCTTTCTTAACCTTAGCAAATATTTCCTCACTAAACAGGGCCCATGGGGAAAAAAAGGAAGAGAATATAAGCAGTTCTAGCGAATGACATTTCTTAGAAATGGTTTTAATGAATTATTATTTTTATTTGTTGGGAACTCTTAGAGTTATTATTAATCACACTGGTGGTTTTTGTTGAATATTTGCTTCTTTTACTAAAAAATTCTAGGAACAAATTAGACCTACAACTTATTTATGAGCCATTTAAAGCATGACTCAGGCTGTTGACACTTGGCAAGATTATGAGAAAAGCAAAATTCTTATAGTGCTTTCCAAATGCTTCTAGATAATGGTGTCAAGGCTTCTTTCTTTTTTTCAAAAAAGCACAGAATTGTGTAATGTGCTTTGTCATTACTACTCTAGTCTTTGGCAGTATCTGTAAGTCAAATACCTCCCTTTACTTAAGTGTGTGTGTGTGTGTGTGTGTGTGTGTGTGTGTGTGTGTGGCTCTGTTTATTGGAATACCATTTCAAAGTAATTATATTTGAAACTTTGAAACTGGAAATAAATACCTTTGGAATTTTTGTTAATGCTAATTTTATATTTTTACTTTAATTTGTTTCCTTAATTTTCATTCTAATAAGTCTGTTTCTGAAATCAGAGTTGACAAACACTCTTTTGAAACCATAGTTTCTTCACCTTGGGTAAAATTCTCCACAGGATGAGGTTTAACAAAAGACATGGTAAAAATTTTGTCAACATAGTCACAAGCTAAATTGTAACACACATACACACACATCATAGAGCATGTAAACACACACACACACACAATCAAGACATAAAAATGCTACTTTAAAAACAATTTAAAATCAAATATGCATTTTGTAAGTCACTTTATAAGTAGTATTAACCAAACTGTATTATCAGCAGCATTCTTTTAAAATTTTCTACTAGTTTATATTTAAAAGAGACTAATAATTCTTAGCCAAGAGTGTTTACTTGTTAAAAACACCAAAAGATAGCTGCTAGCTGGCACTGAAGCACTTTAATGTCAGGCTTCTGGACTGCTAGCCCTGTAGTCTGCTCTGTTCTTTCCTCATCATAGAAGATAGATACAAACTCTCTGGCAGCACAGCTGTTTTCAAAGGCAGGAACAAGATGCCACCAGACAGAGCTTTCTATTTGCTTCTTTTTCCCACCAATAAAAAGTTAATCTTTCTCAAGTCACCTATTTTATAGATTTCCTCCTGCAAAAATATGTCACAAGACTATCTCTTGCTCTAAGGGAAGTGGAGGAAATGAGTGTTACAAGACATAATTATGCCACGAAACATAACTGGCATAAGGAAGTTTATTTGAAGGAAGGGGAGAGCAGTTAGGGGGCGGATGAATGGACATGCAGACAGGAAGACAGATAGAGGCGGGCAGAGCCATGAGAGCACAGAAGGACAGAGAGAGAAAATGTGGAGACAGAGAGAGAGAGAGAGAGAGAGAGAGAGAGAGAGAGAGAGACTGAGAGAAAGAAGCGAGGGTGGCAGGCTGGCCCTTGTACCCAGCACACACCCGGTACATCTGGCAGTGGCAGGTGATGATGTAAGGTGCAGATAGGATCCTAAAGGCAGGCTAGTGGGATCACCTGTGAATTACCACTCCTCCCTTCTTGTTTAATTAATGACCAACTTAGGAAGGGGAGGGGAGGTAGGAATGAGGACATGGTAGGTTTCTGACTGCTTCTCATGCAGGACCAAGTTAAGGTATATAAATGCAGGTTCATTGGAAGCAGCTCTTGGCTGCCATGCAGGGGTGGGGGTGGGGGGAGTGAGCAAGAACACCAAAATGTTTGGATGATACAGTGAAGGTTGAGGGGAAGCCGCTGCCCCTGGGCTGGAAAGTTTAGGATAGAGGGCAGGGTATGCCAACCATACCCTGCATCAGGTAGGGACCAAGGGATGCTGGAAGGGCCTGGAGGTGCTTGTCCCGGGTCTGAAGCACAACATCTCTGCCTTTTGTGGGTAACAAATTAATAAGGGATGGAGTGTTCATCTATGACTGCTTCCTGCTGACATCAGAGGCTTCAATATTGGGGGTGGGGAGGGAAAGCTGTAATGTTTGCCATGTCCAGGAAGAGCAGGCTGTTTTACTTGCTCTCCAGGATCTCTGAGACCGTCTGGCTAGGAAGAAAAATGCAGGCAGTTGATACAGTCTGTGAGGTTAGACTGGAGAACCTTAGGATAGCTGCTTTGGAGCTGTCTTGCTGTCTTGGTTGCTTGAATCATCTGGACTTGACAAGCTACTGGAACATATGTATATGTGGGCAGAAGACAAAGCTAAGTGGGTTAGGGAGAAGATTGTTTTTTAGGTATACATTTGAAACTTTTAAGCTTATGGTTTTGGTAGTTCTGGGGAAGGAATCCCACCCTCTGAATTAGGAAACAGGTGAGAAATTTAGGCTGTTGATTGACAGTACTTATTTGGAGCCTATCTGACCCATGAAAGGAGGATCCATGTGGATTTCCTGTAGCTTACAAGAATCTTTTTAAGTTTACAAAGGAGGCAAGTTTTAAACATGTTAGCAACACCACTGTTTGTAATCTGCAGTGAAATACACTGTAGAAGAAGGCAGTAGACACACGCATTTGTGTCGTGGCACAGCAGAGGGTTGGGAAATGATTTTCGGTTAACAGCATGAACACTCTTTAAGGTGAGTTCAGGGAAGACAGAAGCCTTCCATGAAGTAGAAGAAGCAAAAGCTGACTTGATCTTAATTTTCAGTATGATTACACACCATGAAAGAGGGGTTTCTTCTTTTTATCCAGAAGATTGTATATACACACAAATCTAGCACAATGAGAAACAATTTTTAAGTCTATACTTAAAAAACAAACCAAAGTAAATTAAAAATCTTGGGCTGGGAACTATGATAGTGGATCTTATGGTGGAATGTTTTACCAGGGTTGGATAAATAAGTCAGAGCTCCACTGATTAATGTCAAAGCTTTGAACAGTCTTAATACTACAGTAGCATAGCAACAGGAAGAGATCTGGAGCAATTTTCACTCCTTTTCTATGAATCACCTTCTTAGACCCTCAAATACTTTCTTAAGTCATCACAGCTTAAGCTTCTGTGCCCTTAGACCTTACGTAAGCTTTACATCTTTCTCCCTATCCAAGTATTTACCATGAGAAATAGGTGAGATTGTGGAAGCAGTCACTGTAAAGCATGTTGTTTTAGTTAAAGGGGAAGTAAAAAGTCACATCTGAGACATGGTTTTTGAGTCTGGTTACGAGGTAGACTGTGTCGAGACCTAGTGGGAGCATCTCTAGGAAAATGAGGCTTAAGGCCTGGTTTTCAAGCGTGAAGAGGACTGAGAGCATCTGAAGCCTGTTGTCCTTAGCATGAGGTCTGTGAGTAAGACAACCTGTCTGCCTTTTTAAATAAGAGCTCTAGTAGTAGTTTTAACTAGCTAATGAATTGGCTAATGAACTAATGTGGTGATAGATTACCTTGGGTTAAGGAGTTAATTGCATGATCTCTAGCTGTCAAGCTATCATTATCTTAGCCATCAATGTGAGCAGAGAGCTAAGAAGGATAAACTGTAATCTAAATGAATCTAAGTAGCCTATGTATCAATCGAAATGATAGACACTGATCTATAGTCCACTGCCTAGACAGTTGTCCCAGGTTCCTGGAATCTCCACGTCAGTATGGGCAGAGGCAGTCTGGCCACCAGGCACAGAAAATGAAAGGCTTTTTTCTGTGGAGGAAGACCGTGGGAGAGACTGATCTCACTTCTTCTTCAGCAACACGCGACAATAACCCTCCAGGTGTCCAGTTCGTCCAGAGTTCAGGATGGGTCCTAGCAGCAGGCAAGGCACTGGGGCAGTCTACCCGGGGGTTAGATTACCACAATCCAGGGCTGAAGTCATCTGTCGTTGTGTCCATATCTTCTCATAGACCTTGGGGAGTAATTGTTAGGATTGGGGAGTCTCTGTCATGATAAGTTTAAACATACTAAATGCCATATGCCAGTGCAGGTCTTTGACAGGCTTGAGGGCTAGCATATCTGAGCTGAACAATTTTTGTCTGTCTTTAGTTATCTGCTCTAAATTACGCCTTGTAAACATAAGACAGAATGTTATGATCTATAATTATGTCACATTCTGCAGAAAAGTGCTTGGGGACTCTGTGTCCCCAAAAGTAGATCTAAATATACAAACTTTGCGTGTTTCTAGTTACTTTCCATTTCACTCTGGAAACATGTACAGGATGCTAAATAAAGCTTAATCTCATAACTAATCACACTGATTCTTAGCATGAGTACGAATATATTTCTGGACACATTAAAGGATTTGATCATTTATAAGGTAACTGTTGTTGAATATTAATATTTACCATTGATTTATCTTTTAGTTAAGCAGAGGTTATTCCTAAACCAGCTGTCTACCCAACTTACCACAAAGAGACTAGGATATATTTAGTTAACCTAGAGCACAATGCTGGGCAATGATTACTCCATCCTAAACCTCCAAGCCCACATAGTTTCCTCCCATTCAGACTTCCCATATTATACTTGCTTTTAGTCATACTACATCATACTTGCCTTTAGTCATATCTTAGCTCAGCTCTCATCGTGGTTCCAAGTCATCTCCTGCTGATCTCTCCTCTCTGACTCTCCCCACTTGCTTCTTTCTCCTCCCCTCTGGACCAGGATGTCCCACCCTGTTCTCTCCTTTGCACAACATCGGCTGGTTGTTTTATTGAAATACAGAGAACAAATAGTGGCATGTTTACACAAACTTGAGACAGGGGATGCTTAGAATAAGCATCACAATGCAGTGTTGGGGTTGAAACAGGAGAGTGGGGGAGAGAAATCAGCATGTGAATGAACAGGGGTAAATTGTGTACATTCCACAAGAATGTTATACCACCAGGTGACTGACTAGTAACTTTCATTTCTTAATCATTAACGGCTAGGACTTTAGCCTTCATCCTGTTAAGTTGGAGCCTTAAAAATCATAAACATAGTTCAGAAAGAGCCTGGGAACCTTTTTGACCCTTTAATGGTGAACCACTATAGAGCATAAATTTCCTGTATGATTTAGTTTAAAAATGTCTGTAGCTTATACAAATCTAAAACCATATTATAGATTAGTAACATTAGCAAAAACAAGGCTAACCATATTTTTTAAGACAGTGGTTTTTGTTTTTTACCTTTTGAGAGTGAAGATAGAGCATAGTAATCAAGTTCTCACACTGTAAACAATTGAATGTCTCTAAAATTAATATCTAAAAGTATCTTTGGAATCATGTTCCATGATTTAAGATTATCTAAGCAGAAGCTTTCAACTACTAACCCTGAGTTATGAGTTTCACCATATCCTGTTTTGACAGCAGACCTTAAAAACATGCCTGGGGTCTGAGAAAGGGTGAATAATAACCCATTCCCAGCATCAGCAATACAGTAGAACAATATAAAATAATGTTTAAAATTACATTTGAATTTATTATACCAAATCCATTGGCCAGGAAGCCTGGAGGTAAACCAGAGCACAGGCAGCTGGTGGCCAGAGAAAGAAACAGCATTCGTTCATGTATCCGACAACTAATAAAACATAAGTAGTTAGATATAACTACTTATAAATTAGCTTTTATTAATCTGAATAGACCATTATAACCTTGAAATTTCACCAGCATATAAAGAATATTTGAATCAGTGTTGAATCACATATATTGTATGTTGTAAAACATATAACTTTGAATTTCTATAAAAATTCCTATCAACTTAATGTGAGTTTTGTTGCTTTCTTAGTCTAAAAAGAGATAAAATAATAAACAGTTAATCAGGACTAAGAGGCTTTATAATTGCTGGTGCTTTGTACCACGTGTCCATCTTAAGATGCTGGAGTCACACGGCAGTTGTGGCCACGTGACCAACATGGCCACTATTTAAAACATTGCTGTTTCTACAGATACATCTCTTTAAATGAGCGTTGCATCCAAGTTAAACGCACATACACACTCAGAGTTGAATTAGAGTTACATACACATACGCACCTATACATATATGTGTCCTAAACAAGAGCTGAACTTTGATTTTAAACACTGTACCCAACAGGCAAATTATAAATCTTCACATAAGAGTTTTACAGTATAATCACATATATATCGTTATATATATATATGATATAGAGAGAGAGCACACGCAGAGCACATAGAAACCAGAGGTAAAGATTTTGAAGAGTTGGGAGGTAGAACCTTAGAGATGAGAAGTTTGGGAGTATAGAGCAGACTTTGGATATCTGAGAATCCTTTGTCTGTGGTTGTGAGAACTGGGAAACTTGGTATGCCATGTTTGGCCTTTGCATGGGGCTGGATCTTTATAGAATAGAGTCCGTTGAAGGGAGGGAGGGGAAGAGCGCGTGCTGGGACTCCTGCCGGCCGGCTCCGGAGGGCAGAGGGGCGAGCTGGGCCACGTGGAGAGGAGCTGAGAGTCATGTGGAGCAATCAGACTCTAAGTGGAATTTAGAACCAAAATAACAGACGAATGGTTCTTCCGTACCTCAGGAGCAGTCTGGAGGTCAGCTGCTGGCTTCTGAGCGCCGCTGGCAGGATCAGGTGCCATTTCCAGCCAGCACCTGCTGCATACTTAATTCACACAGCATGGGAGAGAAACCTGACGGAGGGAAATAGGGTTTGGAGCAGGGAAAAAGGAATAGAGAAAGGAGAGGTTTTTTGGTGTTTTTTTGTTTTGTTTTGTTTTTTGTTTTTTGTTTTTTGTTTTTTGTTTTTTGTTTTTGTTTTTTGTTTTTTGTTTTATGTTCTCCCAATCAGTTGGGCAGCGTCTTGAAGCCAGATTTGATAAATTTAGAAGCCAGGTGTAGGGGGTCTGAGGTTCTCCAGGAAGCATCCGTATGGGGAGCTTGGAGGTCCGGAGGAGGACACTGTTTCCGTGGGTGAGGAGAGAATTAAGTCGCAGCCCTGGGCACAAGGTGTCCCAAGGGCACAGGTGGACTAGAACGGGTTGGTTCAGGCTGCGGCGGGCCTGGTCAGACCGGGGTGTAATGCCGAGAAGACGGGATTTTCGATTCAAGAGAGAGAAGAGGAAACCGTGCCGGAAGAGGAAGTCTCACCCAGGAAGAGGGTTTGGATGAAAAGGCCCAGTCATACTCGCCAATCAGTCGGCTCCGTGTTGGATGCAGAAATGTAGCAATCAGCGGACCAGAGAGCAAATCTGTTTAGGGTAGCACTGAAAGGAATCCCAGTGTGCCAAGACAACGGAAGAGCCCACCAAGGTTCATGGCGCCAGTGTCATGTAATGATAATGGCACACAGCATACCTGGTATAAGGAAGTTTATTGGGGCAAAGGAGGAGGAGGATTGGACATGTGGGCAGGCGGGCAGACAGGGACAGAGCATGAGGGCAGAGAAGGACGGAGAGAGAAAGGCGGGGACAAAGGAGAGGGAAAGATAGCGAGGTTGAGAGAAGAGACTGAGAGAGAGAAAGCGCAGGATGCCAGCTGGCAGCGGGTGATAAGGGGCCGCCAGGACCCTACAGGCAGGCTAGTGGGGTTGCCAGGGAACTAACAGAGTGTCTGCTTCCACCTCTGTAAGGAAGAAGGGGTAGAGAATGGCTTTGGGGTAGCCATGTTATGAAACACATGCCTGGCATTTGGTGAGTAGAGACCCAGTGATCGTAAATGCAGCTAAATTGCATGGAGGTGGCCACTTTCCCCACCTTACTTTCTCTGTTAAACTTACATTTTCTTTCCCTCATTTTTTAAAGAGCAGAAGTTCCTAGTTGCACTGTTTTCCAGCAACTGATATAGAGTACGTTAGTATTCACCACTGGGTAGAGAATTGGATATGGTTTTTACACATGATATTTATGCATTCAGTCAGAGGTATTTATAGTGCCTAACACAGACAAGACTCTGCTCTGTTTTTTATAGATGTGAGAAAAGGGAGCCCTGGATCTTGATGGAGCCTACATCCTAGCAGATCATTTTAAATGTGAGTAGGATTTTCATAACTGTGTAGGGGAGACACAGTTTATCCAAGGGAACCAGGAAAGCAAAAACGTGGACAAGTGAATCTGTAACTCTTGCTAAGGAGAGCATCAAGCAGCTCCATGAATGGCAGCATATATGACCCTCACCTGAATTACAAGTGACTGTCAGGTTGGCAAGGATTCTGACCAAAGAGATGTGAACCTCCCCAGATCCACCCAGACCTCTTACTAGTACTTCTTGCCGGCTGGCTTTCCTAGGACCGCTGGCCGACACTTGGGCCTCACCCGCTGTTGTGCTTCTGCACCTTTCTCAGTACGTTTCTCCGGAACCCTGCATTTCCTAGTTTGGTCAAGGCACTGCAGTTTCCTTGCTTGAAGGCCCTGCTGGCTGCCTGCCTCTAATCTCACTCCCGTTGAATCCACCCTCTCGCCTTGTTTACATCGCTTTGCTAACTCTGGCTGTCCTGTAAATCACTGTGAAGAATAGACTGGCCTTGAATTTGCGGCAATCCCCCTGCCTCTGACTTCTCAGTGCTGGGATGACAGGTGTCTGCAGCCCATCAAGCTACTTTGAATGTGACTTCCCCCCTCAAATTCATGTAACCCAGAAGTCATCTGTGAACACAAAGGAAATACCTATAAATCTAGGGCGTGGGAGCATGGGAGGAGCTATTACATTTGTATTGACTTGCTGCTGCTGTGTAAGACATCCCCAGCAAAGGCCGGTAAGGCTCAGGGCCTGGGGCAGCTCCCGCCGACCTGACTACAGAGCCGTGGCTGAGAGACTGTGAGCCTGTCTGTGACCTGATGTTGGAGAGTCCGCCCAGAGACGAACAACCAATGACAGGCTCGGAGATGGTGTCGAGGAACCTGATTGGCCGCCCGAAGCTATATAATGTGCTCTCTCTTCTGGAGTCTACATCTGCGCGCCCTGGGATTATACGGGTGATGACTCCTTGCCTCTCAGCCCCTCCTCCTGGACCTTTGGGAGGAGGACCAACACATTACCATGCAGTTAGAAACTTTTCTTATTTCACTTTCTGTGGACTGGGAGGCCAGGCACGACGTAGCAGGTTCTATCCCTGGGGGCTCACAAGACTAAGTCTAAGGACTGGTGGATCTGTGTCCTCATCTGGATGCCTGACTGTGAAATAATCTGTTTCAGTTTGGCTCAGTTTGTTGGCAAATTTTATTGCATATGATTATAGAGTAGGAGATTTAATTTGTTTTGGGGTATTAGCTGAAGGCAAATTCTCTTAGTACCTAAAGATCTCTGGTAGTTTCTTAAGGTCACCCAGTTGTCTCTAAAGTGAGTCTGCCAGCAACACAGAAATGCAGCTGTGGGAGTGACGCCCTGGCATTCTCAGCTTTGTTTATTTTATTAGCTATATAAAGACGTTCCGAGAGGGCTACGAGTTCTGGAGACTGAACACTGGAAGACAAAGATCGTGGTGAGCCTTGACCACTATCTTCCCTGTCCTTGGGACTTCTGAGGCTTAGTTTCCACCAAAAAGAAACGGAAGAGTCCATCCTTGCGCTAGCACTTCAGAAAGGACGTAGGAGCCCGCCTTTGGCCATTTTGTTGGTTTCCTTGTTTCTGCCCTTTTCTCTACAGTTGTCCCAGGAAATCCCTTCTCTCTTCAGAAAGCATAGCAGTCTAGCCTTTCTAGCTTTCCTCTTACAGACTTGTTGAGACCCGTATCTTCAGGGCTAAGCATAACAATTCCAGTCATGCTTTTTGCAAGGCAGTTGAAATTAAGCTACAGAAGTTTTATTTTTTTTTTAAACCCCACTTGTTGCTTCTCTGTTGATGCATACTATTAGTAAATTCAGATTTCCAAATGTGGTACATCAGGCCCTTCCTATTCTAAGCTTTGAGGAATTGTTTGAGATGGTTTTATAATTCAGGAAGCTGATGTTTTAGTTAGAGTGTCTACTGTGAAGAAACTATGACCACAGAAAGTCTTATAAAGAAAACATTTAATTGGGGCTGGCTGACAGCTTCAGAGGTTTGTCCACTATTGTTACAGTGGGAAGCATGGCAGCAGGCAGGCAGACATGTGGCTGGAGAAGTTGCTGAGTGTTCTACGTCTTGATCCACAGGCAGCAGAAGGAAACCACTGGGTGTAATATGAGGACAGGAGACCTCAAAGCCCATTCCCACAGTGACAAGCAAAGCCACGACCGCTCCAAGAAGGCCACGCCTCCTAATAGTGCTTCTCTCTATGGGCCAAGCATTCAGACACAAGAGTCAATGAGGATGATTCCTATTCAAACCACAACAGTTGACTGCTACTCTTGTTTTTCCCTATAATGTCAGACTTCCTCCTCCTTTTCTGTCACACCTTCCCCGAAATAGCTACTGCAACACTTGTATCCACGAAGCCTTTCTCTCTTGCCCCTGTAATTCTGGACACCCAGTAGGGACTGACACTAAGGTTGTTTAACACTTAAATTAACTTGTTTGTATGCCTTTATCTTTTTGTGAGACTGTTAACTTCCCAAGGAGGTTATCACAAAGGGAAAAACGTAAGTTAACACAGAAGGAGAAGGCAGTACACGAAACACATACCTGAAAGAATTTTACATGGAAAGTCTTATTTTAAAACATGGGAGTGCATGACAGATCGTTCAGAAAAGAACAGGATGGGTTATGCCGTGCAAAGCGTATAACTGAAATCATAATGAAGTGTAAAATGAACTTGTGTTTATGGTATTCCAAGTCTTTCAGTATTTTATATATATATATATATATATATATATATATATATATATATATAATTTAGTGTGTGTGTGTGCATGTACTTTTGATACACTCATCCATGCCATAGCACACATATGAAAGGCAGAGAAAACCAGTGGCAATCTTGCCAACCCAGGTCTTTAAATACTTATACACTACTTATTTTCTAAGTACTTTAAAACTTTTCACTAAGTAAGTTACAAATGTTATAGAGTAGTTTAGATTCTCACTACAGTCTAAGATAAACTCTAGGTGATTCTTTTTGTTTGTTTTGTTGTTGTTGTTGTTTGAGACAGGGTTTCTGTCTGTAGCCCTGGCTAACTTGGAACTTACTATGAAGACCAGACTGGCCTTGAACTCAGAGATCCATTTACCTCTGTCTGCAAAGTGCTGGGATTAAAGATATGTGCCACCAGAAATATTTCCAAGAACGGAATTAAATTTAAATAAGCCTTAAATAAAATACTCTTTTAAATATTTTGAGCAACTTGAGAATAATTTTCAGCATCTTAACAATTTAACTTTGGTAAATTCCTGTCAGAAATAGAACTTCTTTGGTATTTGGATTTTAAGATATAAGATCAAAGTCCTGTAATCACAAATATTTTATTGAAGTGATGATTCCTTCAGTTAAAGGCCATAATGTTCAGCATTAAAAATTCAAGTTTTCATGCTTGTCTATTTATTTTTGGTAATCCTCTGACGAGGACATTTACAAACTCTTGTGGAGCTGCTGCTGCTCTTGCCGGCTTGGTTGTTTTTCCAACAAATGGTCTCCATAACGTATCTGTGAGCTTTATTAATCTAGTGTACTGTCATTTCTGGAGATTTCATTTTGGATTTAAAATACTATAATTTAGATTGAAATTATAAGCAAAATTCACCTTAATTTTTATGTCAAAGTTCTTTCACATAGAGCAATTCTGTTGTCAGTATTTCCTTTAAGATAAAATTTTGTTAAAACTATGCACAACTTGACATGTTGTGTTATGTGCTGGAGAGAGGGAACCATTTTCCCAATGGTTTTAGTTTACTCATTTTTATTAATGTATTTCTGAAAGAATAGAAAGTTTTTATGTATATTATTCAAAATAGACTAGAGGGCTATATGGCATATTCCTGGTAGACACTGATCTCAAAATACTTAAAAATGAAACTGAAGACTTTATTCACTAGCATTCCTGCAGCCGTGCCTCTCAGGAATGTTGGGTGCCCTGGACTATTATTTCTGTTCTGCATGACGAGGCTTATCTATGAAAGTGACCTCAACATGTACTCTTTTAGCCCTGGACCAATCAGCTCAGACCAAGTTCTGTTTCAGGGACTAATTAGGGATAGAGTTGGAAATAAGAAAAGGCAGAGTATACCAGAAAATGTTAACAGCTTCAATTTGTCTTCAATCTTGTCATTTTGAAAGCAGTTTTGTCAATGATAAAGCAGTATTTTAACCTCTAATTCCCAATGCCAGCTAGAATCACTAAGATTTCTTGCAGTCTTAAAAGCAGTGATTGGTGCTCGAGGCAGGGTTTCACTGTGTAGCCTTGGCTGTCCTGGACTCGCTTCGTGGACCTACCTCTGCCTTCCTGAGTGCTGGGATTACAGGCATGTGCCACCACTGGGCAGGACTGAAAAGCTGTGATCTTAAGTGGATTAGATGGATGCATTCACTGAGCATATAAATTCCCAACAAAAAGCATTATTTTTGTAAAATATACATATATTTGCTTCTTGATTTAAACTGCTGTCATTGACACTTTCTGTAAGGGAAAATTATAACTGCATACATTTGCTATAACATGGGTAATTTTTCCTTTGTGCTCATCTGGAGCTGTCTTTTGCTCTTATCCCCAGCACAACCTGTTTATCTGACAAGGTTGCACTATCAGGAGACTGTCCTGAAGGGAGGGAGTTACAGAAAGCAAGCTTCCCACAGCAGCTTTTGAGAATGTTCCCTGTGTGTTGTATTTGCTCAGCATGTGTGATTTGTAAAGGTGGGATCCAGCCATCTTGTAGCAAGAGGGAGAAAGAAATACAAACACAGTTAGGATGTGAGTATCTGGCCAGCTTTTCAGGACATTTTTTAAGCTCCCAAAGACTGCAATCTGAACTGAAAGAAATGCTTTTCCTTAATGTGTTTAGGAAAGCATGGTGGAAGCTCTGTTCCAGTTTTAAAGATAAGGATCACAAGGCAAAAGTTCATGGCCACATAAACACATAAACAAGGGAAGTGTTATCTACTATAATCCTTTTTTTAAAGAAAACTCTCCACAAAGGCATCTAATTCAATGTCATTTTATTTTCATTGTGTCACATCTAGTTTTCTGGTGATAGCTGAGATGTGGAAATTGAACATTGGAAAACCAATGTAAAACTAAATTTAGAGGCATAATATTTGTCACTAATGTTAACTACATTTCTAAACTAAATACTAAAGTTATGTGTGCCCATTTTCAATAATTTAAATTTCCAAATTATGTCTAAAAAATACATGTAGTTGACCTTGAATTTAAAACATAGAAGAATAAAATTGAGGAGCACCCAGGGCCAGGTTCAACCCTAAGTGGTGTTTCTAAGCAGCATATTAGAATGTGTCATCTTTTTCTTTCATTTTGTAAAACAGTGCAACATAATAAGTATAGTACTTTAATAGTAATTTATTTATTAGGGACTGTTAAGCACAAAATTTCTTAAAATAGAAAAATGCAGGATTTAGAACTTAAGCAGATGGTAATGGTGGATTATGTCACTTACCACACAAAGTTAAATACAGAAAAAGATTTTAGCATGCTCGCTCTATACTTTTCAATAGTATAATATGGTACTGTTCTCCATTCAGTGGGGTCCTGGAGCTCAGCTTCCAGAGGGAGAATGGGGGTTCTGTTTCTCTCAAGGGCAGCTAGAGCACTTTAGGGTGAGGCCCAAGGATGCTGTGCTTGGGTGTGGAAAAGGGTTTTGCACAGAGTGTTACAGTTTAGCTCTTTTAGCGTGAGGTTGCTGGTGGCAACACGGGTGTTGGAAACACCGGTGTTCCAAAGCCTATAGTGTTACAGCTCTTGGTTAAGCTGCTGTGCTAAGCACAGCAGAGGTGCTGGCCAAGGCCCATGCCTGGTTGGCTTGCAGCCAAGACACAGGCCAGGGAGGCCCAGGTCCAGGGGGATGGAGGGCAGGAACCGTGAGGAACAGCCTGGCAGAGGAGAAATGACGAATCTCAGACGGTCTTGAAGTGAGAAAGCAAGAACCTATATACCTTTATTCACGTGAAATCAAAGGCAATATAAACCCCGGGCAGAGGGAGGAATTTTGATATGCTGATGTCAGAGTATCAGGGATACTTAAATGGTCCTATCACAAGAAAAAAAAATACAGTACTTAATTCAGGGAAGGGTCTGGCCGATGATCCCTACAAGACCTGGAATCGCCCAGGCAGGGGACACTCTAGAACCCAGCTGAGGAAAGGGAGTCCATCATAATAGAGCACAAATAATTGCTACCCGAGACCAACTTCAGCCTTATCCAGAAGAGCGCCACAGTACGGAAACTGATACTCTAGCTTACCTTGTACAAATTCTGTACAAAGAAATACCCTGCTGCTCTAGCATGGCTTCTGTGACGGTTAGCGTTAGGTGTTAACGTGACACGACCTGCAGCCACCTGGGAAGAGAGGCCACCGAGATGTTGTGTGCATGTGTTGGCCTGTGGGCATGTTTGTGTGGGTGCTTTAGTATAGTCCACTGACATGGGCAGACCCGGCTCACTGTGGGTGGCACCATTCCCCATGCAGGGGCTTCCACACCGTGTAAGAGTGGAGAAATGAAAAAGAGCAAATAAGAAGCGGATACATACGCATTAACCTCTTCCTTCTCCTGACTATGGATGTGATATATGGTTGAAGTTCTTGCCTTGATTTATCCACAATGATGAACTGTGAGCTGAAATTTTTAAGACAAGCAAACCCCTTTTCCCCGAGTTGATTTTTGCCATGATATTTTATCACAGCAACAAAACAAACCTAGAATGTAAGACATGCACATGTACATGTATGTACATATACATATGTGTGTTTGTATGTATATGTATGCTGCACATAAAATAATTATTTACAAATTTAGTATAAGCAATAACTGCAATGACTGGGGCTGAGGCTGGAGATACAGTTTAGTGGCAGAGAGAACTTTCATGGCGTGTGTATGACCCTGATGCTTTCATAAAATTACACACTTTTTATATATCTCACGGAACTTTTGTTACATTTTATCTAGTCAAGCAAATGCATAGCAGAACATGTGTTATTGCTAACCTATATAGCTTTAAAAAGAAGATATGTGAGCATATACTGTGATTTCCAGTTAAGAGAGTAATAGTTTTCATATGGTGGTGTTAATCCCAGACTGAGAAAGGAGGAGCCTGGCTCATATGGGGAGACACTGCTGGGAGAATAAAGGGGGACGGGAATAAATAAATACAAGAAAAATCATATTCATGTTATATCAATATAGTTATATATATAGATATAATGCTTTCATATATACATATACATACACACACACACACATATATATATATATATATATATATATATAATTTAAAATACCTTGTTGCTGTTGTTTTTCCATACTGGAGGTTGAGCCTGGGATCTTGGGCATGGTAAGCCAAGTGCTCCATACTGAGCTATATCCTTAGCCCTTAGAGCACATTGTTAAGGAAGTAGTGCATGGAGCTTGGGACGTTATCCTAAGCCTGGAACAGAGGACTTGAGCTGTGATGTGATCTCCAGAGGACCTAGGTCTGCAATCTTAGCATCTCTAGTGTCCTGGCATCTAAGGAAACTGCATTCATACATTGCACTCTCAGGCATCAACTGGGATTCTTATCCTCATTTCCTGGCCTCCTCGTCCTTCTTTTGACATTTCTGTGGAAGCCTTCATGATCCGACAACCCTTGCACTTGTGCCTAGAAAACCAGCACCATGTGAATAATGCCAAGGGTCCGCCTTCAGCTCTAGCACATGTAGGCCCCCCGGACCGTGGCTTAGAAGCCTCTGCCATGACTGGATAGCTGAATGTGGGAAAGCAGGAAGCTGGGAGCTCTCTGTTCAAAGCAGTCTAAAGATGAGTTTAAAACCCTTCTACATTTTATTCTGGAGTATGTGCATCTGGCACACTCCTGAGATGCCTCAGGCATATTTCCTATTGTCCTCATGGAAAAAACAAACAAACTTGATTTGTTCACAATTTTTCTAATGTCTTTAGCAGCCACACTCTCCTCATCTGCAATTTTAAACATGATTCTTTTTCTGGACAATTGCTAATTTTCAAATCTTTCTGTTCTCCCCCACAAACCCATTCTCATTGTAAACTTGGCAAAAGCAGTTAGCAATACCCATGCCACAGCCCAAATACTATCTCCCCCACCAAATTAATTAGGCTATTAAGTTTACATTCAGCCTCATTCAAAGCTCCAGGAACAAGACAAAGAGTAGACAAACTCTTGACTAGAATGCTACATGCATGGCCTCTGTCCAGCTCCCAATAGAATCCTGTCACCATGTGAAAGCTGAGTGGAGCCTCTCTATGTGTTTGTGTATGGGAGAGTTGAGGCTGGCAGGAATACATACGGAGCCCAGAGGCTGAAGTTGGGTATCTCTCCTCTCTCACTCTCCATCATGTATTTGAACCTGGGACTCACCGTGTTAGCTACCCCAGCTAGGGAATACCTGGGATATGCCTTTCCCCACCCCACCAGCATGGATATACCTTTTCCCACCCCAACCAGCATGGAGGTTACAGGTGCATGCCGCCATGCTCAGCTTTTTTTTTTTTCTTCTTCTTCAATGTATTCACTTTGTATCTCAGTTTTAGCCCCCTCCACTGTCTCCTCCGGGTTCCACCCACCCTCCCTCCTCTTCCCCTACCCCTCTTCCCTCGTGCACTTCCCTCCCTCCCTCCTCTTCTCCTACTGTCTCACCCTAGCCTATCCGGTCCCATCAGGACTGCCTGGATCCTCTTCCTCTTCCTCTGATCACCAGGGGGAGGTGATCAAAGAGCAGGCAACCAAGCTCATGTCAGAGACTGTCTCTGCTCCCTTTACTAGGGAACCCACATGGGGACTGAGCTGCCTACGGGCTACATCTGAGCAGAGGCCCTAGCTCCTCTCTATGCATGGGCTTTGGTGGGTCATGCTCAGCTTTTTATGCAAGTTCTAGGAATCTGAAGTCAGGTCCTTATATCTGAGCAGCCAACACTTTACCCACGGGACCACCTCCCCAGCTCCTTGAGCACTCTTTTTCTGTTCATATTTTTGTCAGCATTGTGGTCTTCTAAGCACCCACCAAAATCAGCCATGCTAAGTTTTCCCCATAAACTAGCACCAAAGGTTGAAGAACCCATGGAGTTTAGTCACAGCAACAACTCTGCTTTTCTGGTACCGGATTTCCGTATTTATTCTGTGTAGCTGTGAACAAAACTAACAGAACAGCTTAAAAGAAGATGTTTATTTTTGCTCACAGTTTCAGAGCGTTCAGCAGTGGTGGCTTGGTCCTATGTACTGGTGATGCATCATCGTGATAGTAGAACTTGGGAGAAAGTTCCTACCTTGTAACAAACATGAAGCAGAGAGCAATGAAAAGACACAGAACAGAGTCTAACCCTCCAAGGCTCATCTCCAGTGACCAACTCCCTCCAATTAGCCCTTATCTCCTAAAAGTTCCCAGAACCTCAGAAATTAACCCCACTGTCTGGAGACTAAATGCTCAGCATATGAATTTACAGAAGACCTTAGTTACACATAAAAATGGGGGGGGGGATACACTTTTGGTTGGTATATACCCCATCAGATCTTCTGCTTCTCTTTCCCCGAGCTAACCGACATGTGCTCCATCCAGCAGTTCAAATATTTGCTACCTGCAATAGATCTTTATGTTCAATAAATGTGTGCATAGCATTTTAGAGCCCACCTATGCCCTTTCTCTGGGGCAGTGTTAGAATATGGGAAATATAGGAAGGTAAACAGCATGGACTGTGGTGCCCGCCGGGGCACAGCTCTGCAGTGATACCACAGGAGGGAAATGGCACTAATTAAGTTGAACAGGCTGAAGGAGAAATATCCCTTTTGGTGTATGAAACAAACCTGGCTCTTCAGCTGTGTGTTCCAATCATTTTAAAGTAGCTTTCTTTGTGAAGGTTAAATACAGCGACTACTCAGCCTGGTTTTCGGGCCTCGTGTGTTTTCTTCTCCTTTCAGGTCTGAAAGAACTCCACCAGAGCAGAGTCTACCCACCTTTTTACTCTCCACAGCGTGTCCACTCTGCCTGAGGCTAGGGACTGTAATACATGTTATTCTCCGGGCTATGCATGTATTATTCATCAGTGGTTGAGAACAGAAAGACGTGTTGTCCTGAGAAGATAGCTGTTAGGAAACAGAGTGGCAGGTGTGTAGAGTCGACCCCAAGGGCCGATTAAAACCCTGTGGTTCTCCCCCTGAGGATGCTGCCTTCTGTTTGCTGCACTTCAGCTCCCACTTCTGATCAGGACAAGAAAGTCCTTGGGAGTTCTGTGCTTAAAGGAAATTATGTAACAGGAAAACTATCTGGTGAACAACAAAATAATCCCTCTATCTGTTTCTTCCAGATTGTATTCTGGCAACAGTCTTCCATGACCCACATATGAACCCTTTCTACTTGCCGCTTTGGGGACTGGAAGTTCGTCTCAAGGTGGAGTGATGCTTTCAGTGAGCACAGTATACTGCTCCGGTCTTCCTCCGGGCCAAGCTCTGTACACACGCTGGAAATCTTTCTTTGGCACCACACTTTTAGGATTTGTGCAGGATAGAAGCAAGCAGCTGTGCGTAGCTGAAACATGAGTGCAAGGACACGGGAGCTGTATGTAAGGATCAGAGTCCAGGTTGTCAGGAGCCTGGAAAACAGCCTCGGGAATGCCGTAGGTAGGTGAGCAAAAGAGTGTGAACAGGGGCGGGGAGGAGAACAGTGCTTTGAAGAAAGCATGTTTAGTATATTTTATTTGAAAAATGAAAATAGATTTTTCTAATATAAACAGGGAGTAAAGCTTAAACAAAAAGTTAAAACTGGTAGTGATGAAGATGCAGGAATTCTGAGAATTGAAGGTAGACTTGAAGGTTATGAAACTTTCATTTAACGTTAATACACGAAATATAATTTCATTTCAAAAGACTATGGATTTTTAAGAATCTCAGAAATACCACTCAGGCTAGTAGTAGATCCTAGTTTGTAAAGAAAATGGAGACTCACTGCACAATGCTCAAGAATAGTTTCCATCAGGGAGGCAGAAGGCAGATCTCTGTCAAGTCGAGGCCAGTGTGGTCTATAGAGTGAGCCCAGGACAGCCAGGGCTACACAGAGAAACCCTGTCTCAGAAAACTTAAAAAAAAAAAAAAAAAGAATACTTTCCATGAAGCCTAAGAGGAGGACTGAGAGCACCGTCATACTCTCAGCATGATGCTTTTCATACATGATATGTTTTATACTATTTCCTGCATGACAGAAATAAAGACAAATTTTATCTTAGTGTGAGGGAAGCAGGACTGAGATGTAACATTATTGTTCTGACAGAGGAACGGGCGCTGGCTTTCACGAGGACGTGTGAGCCAAGTAAACACCCCTAAAGTGAAGTGGCTCAGGGCATGGTGCTAACTCACAGGTCGCCTTTCTCTTGACTTGACTCTCTGCCCACCCACCAAGAGCCAGCTAAGTTCTGTGTCTTCAGGGTTACCTGCTTTTCCATGACAGATGCGAAAGTCTTTAATACGCATTCACAGGTTCACCAGGGTATGATGCGCTTAGTTAGAGTCCTAGCATTGGGAGGCTCAGGCAAAAAGATCTTAAATTCAAGGCCAGACTGGGCCTAGTTATGTTGTGGATGTAAAGATGTTTTTGTTTTAATCCTAATTGTGGTATATGGGACTGATTCAGATTGTCCACAGCAGCAGGCTATTTGCCTTTTGTGGGCTCTGAGAGGGGCTCTTTGCCAGCTGGAATTAGTTGAATTCTGAGGACTTTGAGGGGTATAGCTATGATAGCCCAGAGGAAGAAGGGGTGGTGGCTTAAAGGAGTTGAAGAAGGACTGCTTGCTGCTGCTGCTGCTGCTGGCTTGCCGGTTTGCTTGTTACCTGGACTTCTGGATTTCCTAACTATGGATATTGGTATTGCTCCCCCACCCCAAATCCTATGACCCTACCAGGAGGGAAGAAGTAAAGGGGGCTAAGTTCCCTTTCTCTTACAGCCCCTTCTTCCCCTACCTAGGGTTGGGAGGTTGGAAGGGAGGTTTAAGCTTTAAGGAACTCCCAAATAAAGTGGCATTTGAAAAACTAGCACCTACAGGTGGTGCCCAACATGGCTAGGCCTAATGGGAATCTTGGTTCCTGATACTGTACAGGAGACAGCAGGTTCCAAAGGTCTGATTGTACTGTTTGAAGATGTCAGTGAAAAAAAGAAAGAATTATAGCAGCTGCAACTGCTGGGTTCCCTTCTGCTTTACTCCCAGAGTGGATTTTCTATTTCTTCTTCATCTTCTTCCTGCATTCTGTTCTATAAAAGTTTGAGAGGATAGCTGAAAAATCAGAAGGTTCACTTGTTTTAGAAAAGATTGAAGAATTGGCTATGCACCCAGAGGGTTTGCAAGTAGAGGTTGAAGTACTTGAAAAGCGAAAAGTGCCAGTGGAAGAACAAAAGGGTTCAGACCTGGTGTCTGAGAGTGAAAATTTCCCATAGGACGAGAGAATAAAGCAAACAAGGAAGGCAGGTTGCTGCCCTGCCAGAGGACTTGTTCGCAGCTGCACAGGGAAAATGGGTCACTGCGGGTCCAAGCGCACCGCCAGAGGACTTGTTCGCAGCTGCACAGGGAAAATGGGTCACTGCGGGTCCAAGCGCACCGCCAGAGGACTTGTTTGCAGCTGCACTAGCACCATCAGCTTTCCAACTCTTTGAGCAAAGTATGCCTGCCAATGATGGTGGTGAGGCTTATGATGAGAGGACATGGCATCCAATAGACAGTATGGAATGCATTCATGTTTTGTTAAACAAATATTAAGGAACTGGGCTTCCTGAAATAGACTTATTCCCCGAAATTAGAAGGGATTGGTATCAGCTGTGTTTAGAAGCTGTCAGCAGTTACAATGGTTATCATGGTGAAGAAATGAAGCCACGAAAATAGAACAATGGAATATAGCAGTGGGAATAAATGTTGTCAAATATCAATTGCTTGGTGAAGGGCGTATGCTGATTTACCAGAACAAATCTGGTCTGACCATGAACAATGTTGTGTTGCAGCATTAAGAGCCTGGGGTATGGCTGAGGAGCCTGGAAAGACATTTACCTCTTTTACTAAGGTAGCACAAGACCCTCGGAAGCCTTCACTGAATTCTTACAGACACTGGATTCAGCTGTAAATAGAGTAATTGCAGACCCTGAGACCAGACGGGTGGTGATACCACCTTGTTGTATGAGAATGCAAATAATGAATGTAAGAGAGCACTTAGGTCATTAAAATCAGGAGCAGCCCCAATAGACAAATGGGTAAGAGAGACAACTGATGTTGGTTCTCAAGAGCATCATCCAATATCATAGAACAAACTATCGCTAGAGGACTCAGTTATCAAAATATCCAGAGCTTTAATTGCGGTGAATTTGGCCATTTACAAAGAAACTGTATGTTAAATGTGTTAGAGCTCAAAACAGGAGGTGTGTTAACTCTGAGGAATTTGGTACAATTACTTGTACATGGAAGAAGTTTCTGGATGCAGTGGAAAACAAGGGCTCCTGGGGTCTTGTAGCCACTGTGACAAGGGAAAGTGTTGGTCTAGGGATTGCCATTCCAAGAGGGAAGTACAAGGTAAGCTCTTGCCATTGGAAATGTCATGAGAAGCCTGTCAGCTCAAGGCCCCACACCAAACAATTCAGGCACAAATCTCATATTTGATGCAAGCTACTAAAGGTAGCACAGCTTTGGATTTGGCTACAGATAAACCTCTTACCCTCTCTCCAAGGGTTGAATGTTACAAAATAACCACTGGTCTTTATGGTTCTTTGTCCTCAGGGACAGTAGGGATGATCTTGGCAAGAAGTGGATTAACTTCTCAAGGATTTATTGTGCATCCAGGTATTGTAGAATGGGATTGCAAGAAAAAAATTAAAACCATGGCATATGTAAACAAGGAAATGCAAATTAATGCAGGGGATAGAATTTATCAGCTGTTACTATTTCCCCACATCAAAGGTAAAGCCTCTCCAGTAAAACGAACGGGAACATTTGGGAGTACCGTAAAACTTGTGTTCTGACAAACAGTGGTTAATAATCAAAGACCCAAATTAATGGTATAAATGAATGGTGCTGAAATACAAGGTTTGGTAGATACAGGAGCTGATGCCAGTATCACCTCTCAAAAGTCTTAGAATCCAAAAGGGCTACTTCAGAAGGTTTATACACTCAATTTATAGCAATTGGTAAATTATCTCAAGTAAAGCAAAGCGTACACTGGATTAAATGTGTGGGACCAGAAGGGCAAACAGAAAAATTGAGACCCTATGTGGCTGACATACCCATAAATGTATGGGGAAGGGATCTTTTACAACAATGGGGTACTCAAATTAATATTCCTACAATCCAAGAGACAGCAAATGATGAAAGTTGGGGTGAAATGGTAGCTGCTCCTAGAGAAGGCTTTGATATGTATAATCAAGAATAATCACAAGCTGTCTAAGCACAGGACATCACAGGGATTAAATTATAAGAGGGGCCGCTGCTAAAATGCCAATAGCCCTACCCCTAACATGGCTATCAAACAGACCTGTATGGCAAGAGCAATGGCCCATAACGAAATAGAAAAATTGCAGCCACTTGAATAACCGGTACAAGAGCAGCTGGAGGCTCATCACAGAAGAGTCTACCAACCCATGGATTTCCCCTGTGTTTGTTGTAAAAAAGAAATCAGGAGGGGCTGGAGAGACGGCTCAGGGGTTAAGAGCACTGGCTGCTCTTCCAGAGGTCCTGAGTTCAATTCCCAGCACCCACGTGGTGACTCACAGCCATCAGTACTAGGACCTGATGTCCTTCTCTGGCATCCATGTGTACATCAGACGAAGCACTGTGCATAAATAAATAAAAAGTTTTTTAAAAAAGAAAATAAATCAGGAAAATGGAGGATGATAACAGATTTAAGAGGGATGAATAGTCATTCAACCAATGTGCCCTTTACAGTCTGGAATTTCTTTACCTTTTTGGTTACCTAGATCTTGGCCTATAATAATTGACTTGAAATACTGCTTTTTCACAATACCCTTGCATGAGCAGGATAGAGAAAGTTTTGCTTTCTCAGTACTTAATCTGAATAATAGTCTAATAAAAAGGTACCATTGGAAATGTTACTCCCACAGGGACTGTTAAATAGTCCAACTTTATGTCAATATTTTGTATAACATCCGCTAGAAATAATTCATAAGCAATTTCCTCAATCTATCATTTATATTTACATGGATAAGATTTTATTGGTTGATTCTGATAATGATACTTTAGAAAAAACTGTTTAAGGAAACACGAAGAATTCTGCCATGCTGGGCATTACAGATTACTCCAGAAAAAAAAAAAAAAAAATGCAAGGAGGATCTTCACTTAGCTGTTTGGGTTATAAAATAGGTCAACAATAACAACGTAAGTTCAACGACAAAATGAACAGATCCTTAGGGACCAATTGCAAACGATTTTCAAGAATTAATGGGAGATATTAACTGGCTGAGGCCTACGTTTGGATTGAGTACTTACGAGTTTAGTAATTTGTTTCAAACATTACAAGGAGATTCAGATTTAAAATGAGAGGACCAGGCCTGACCCCTAATCAAGCCCTAGCTAGCCTTAGCCAATCATCAATGCGCTCATGCTTGCTTTTGACTTGCACCAATCGCAGTAAAAATGACTTAACTGTCCTTGAAATTTCTTTAGTTCCCTATAAAAAGGCCTGCGTGCCTTTGTCCAGGTCACTATTCCGCCTGCATGGTGGCCCCAGCGTGCTGCTCTTCTGCGGAATAAATGCCTTTTGTTGCTTGCACGCTACTTGAGTCTGGGGTCATTCTTTCAATGACTTCTGGACCCTAACATGTGGTACATTGTCCGGGAATTCGCTGAAGCCCCTGCTTAAGTAGTCAGGCGTTGATTTACCGCCGATCGGTGAGTGAGGTACCCATCAGAGTTACTGGTTTAGGATTTGTGTTTCTTTGTGTCTGTGTTCTTGTTTCTGGTGTCTGCTTTCTTGGTTTTGGTTTCCTTTTGCAAAAGGGGTTGGAACTGGCCCTTGGGATTAGTGGACGTGCTGTGAATGCCCCAGCTCCTGGTGCGGGGGACGTCCTTGCCAGCTTTTTAGGAGGACCTCAGTTCGCGTTGGCTTTGGTTGGGGGAGAACCTGGAGGCTCTCACGTTTGTTCTTTGGTTCTGGATCCAGCACACAGTGGAGCCACAGTTCTCCCCGGGGAACATCTGTGTGTGTTCGTGAATGTCCTTGTCCTTGGCAGCGTTCTATGGGGGATCTTCTCGATTTACCCACAGGTAAAACTTGGGTTTAGTTCAGGCCAACAGAGCTGCGGGTCCCGGTGGCTCAAGCACAAGCTGCGGGTCTCTGCCAGGGCGGCTGGAGCCGTGCTTCACAAGCTCGGCTCCTCCAGCCTTTAGCTGTGGTAGGAAAGAGCCTTCTGGAAGGCAGGCAGGCCGCAGCAATGGCTGCAGGTGGACAAGCCTGGCCTCCGGGAGGAACGGTCCAGCGGCGGCGAGGAGGCGCCAAGGGATGCCACAGTATGTGGAGCCCCGGGAGTACCCTCTCTGCCGCTGCTCTGGCCTCTGCTCTGGCGGAGTAACAAGCCATTGTTCTGAGTGTGTGTGTGTGTGTGTGTGTGTGTGTGTGTGTGTGTGTGTGTGTGCTGCACACTCTTGTCTTGTGTCCCCTTTTTGCGTTTTTGTTTGCTTGTAATGGTCTCAGTAGGCCCATGACCTAGCAGAGCTGTGCGACATGGTTACTCGGCCTGCCCCATGCTTCCAGCACCACAAGCTGGGAGCATACCTCTGGGCAGAAAAGAGGGTGTGGGAGACGGAAAACAGCCAAGCTCGCCCAGGCCGCTGAGCGCATTTCCGCAGGGACAGCTGGGCAGGGCCGGTGGAGAGAGACGGCTGCGGGAGGGGAGCTGTCGGTGGCGTCGTCTGTGGGGACAAGCCAACCCTCCTCAAGTGCTGCAGCCCCGGGCAGCAGCTAGTTGAAATCCCAGGACCGGGGGAGCTCTCGCTGCGTAGAAGGGCTCCACTTGGGCAAGCCTGCCTCCCAGGAGGGGAAATGGCAATGGCAAGCCTCCACCGTGGTGGGGCCCATGGCGTGAGGGGGCAGAGGGGAGGTACGCCAAGCGGTGGCTGCAGTGTGTGCCTGGTGCAATGCTGCGGTGAGTCCCAACTCCTGCCTAAATCCACAGAAAACAAATTGCTTGCAGTTACAGCTGGAGGAAGGAAGGAAGGAAGGCTTTGTCTGTTAAATGTATGTATAGCTATTACGTGTTTATTTCTGACTTATGTTAAACGGTTAATATGCTCTGTATGTCTTGGTTATAGATTAACAGTTGTTGGATATGTTTAAAGTTTAAACTCAAGCTCTTGTTTAAAACATATGTGTCCATATATGTTTGTAACATCTATAGAAACACAGATGTTTTTAAATAGCAACCATGTGGCCTGCCATGTGACGTGATCCTACCATCTTGAAATTGCCACATGGTGTGGCAAAGGGTAAAAAAATTACAGAACCTCTTAGTTGTAGTGACTGTTTATCATCTTGTCTTTTTTTAGACTAGGAAAACAAGTCTCATTTTTAATTTGTATTGATTTTAGAGACAGTGAGTTGTTTTCACTGATATTTTGTTTCGACGTTTACTATGATTATGCTTTGTGACTTCACTCATAAAAGAGAGTACTTTATTTTGATATTGCAAAAAGAAATTTCTTTTAAAAATGTGTTTAAGGCTATAAAACATTGTGAAGTTTATCAGGTATTTTATAATAGTGTATTTATGTATTACATGTGTATATATATGTATATATATGTATATACATATACATATATATATATACATATATATATACCAGGGTTGTATTTTTTGTGGTATGCTGTATGTATGATTCACCCTGGTTTGTGAAAGTCTGTTTAGATTAACAGGCTGATTTGAAGTGTGTACCTGGTTTTCAGTTTCCGAATGAATGGATTAATGCTGTTTCTTTCTGGCCAATAGGTTTGCTATGACCAGAATGGCTCAAGTACAGTTTAAAATTGTTCTGTATTGTTCTATTATGTAGTTTGTTCTAAAACTAATTTGATTACAATGTCAGAACCTAACGGTTACCGGAGACTGTAAATGCTCCTCAGTGCTATGCCATGGGAGCTGGCAACTTCTGATAGCTATGTTTTAAGATGCCCACCACAGCCTGTAACAAGTGGCTGGCCTCCATGTTGGTTCAGGGATAAAGAGAATGGAGCCATGGCTTCACTGCCATTTCCACTAAAGGCAAGCACATGGTTTTACCTTCACACTAACTAAGGGCAGTCACCTGACTGGCAACCATCTTGGTTGTGGGATGGCCATGGCCCACCGCCATCTTTGTTGAGGGCTGCCAACTGTATTCAGCTCCCTATTAGTGCTAAGTGCAACTTCTGTCCTTTAAGCTTTTGCTGTTTTGTCTTAAGAATGCGATGTGCCAGTCCTTCTCTGAACTGTATCTTTGATTAAAAGTTTTGCTTCAAAAAAAAGTTTTGCTTAGGTTTTAGTTCAGAAATATATTTAAAGTTATACTAATAACTGCAGTTGGTTACAAGATTGAGCTCTAACTATTTTCCTGTTTATGTTTTTAAGGTTTAGCCTAGGATGGATAACTGCAAAGTTTGCCTAAGTAGATCTACTTGAAATAGCTATGGTCGTAAAACACTTATCTATGGACTGTGCCAGAATTAGAGATTGCAACATTGTTTTACAGGATGCATTTTAGAGTAGATAACTAAAGATAAAGATAACTCAGATATGCTGGCCCTCAAGCTTGTCAGAGATCTGATGAATATGGCATCTAATGTATGTATGTTTTATTATGACAAAGAATCCCAAATCCTGGCAGTAGCTCCCCAAGGTCTCTGAGAAGATTTGGGCTTGACAGATGACTTCAGTTCTGTATTGTGGTATGCTAACCATGGGGCAAGACTGCCCCAACTGGCCCACTGCTAAAGCCTGAACTGTGGACAAAACAGTGGACACATGGAGAGTTATTGTTTCACATTTCTGAAGACGAGGTGATGTCAGTCTCTCATGTTCTTTTTTCTACAGAAAGTCTCTCATCTTCTGTGCCTGATGGCTTGACTCCCTCTGGTCATGATGCCATGAAACCACAGGAGCCAGGGACAACTGCCTAGGTGGTGGACTGACTAGTCATCTCTGTCATTTTGATCGATACATAGATTCATTTAGGTTACAATTTATCCTTCTCAGATCTCTGATCACATTGATGGCTAAGCTTAGCTAATGGTAGCTTTGCAGCTAAAGAGCAGACAATTAGATCCACTGTTAGTTCATTAGTTTATGTAAGGTCTGAGGGTATGAAAGTTTAAGTTCTGAGGATCTAAAAAAATGTTTGGTCTAGGAAGGTGTTTCAAGGTTGGTTATGAAGTAAAACCTAAAATGTTTAAGGGTCTAAGATGTTTTAAAGATTGATAAATGCAACTTACAAAATGTTTATGGGTCTAAGAAGATGTTTTAAGATATGTGGATGCAAGTTGTAATGATATAAGAAAAATGGAAAATATTTCAGATTTCTCTCCTTCCCTCTATGATGGATCCCTGACTATTTATTATTCAGTCACAAAGCTCAAGATTTTAATTTCCCTTTGGTTGTCTTCTGGAGATAGACTTAAAAGTGCTTCTCATCATGCTAAAAACATCTCTGTCTAATGTGTATAACTCTGACCCAAAGCCATAAGCTTTGGTCTTCATGGCATGAGTCTACTCCAGCTGTCTTACACCTGTTACTTGTTTTTCTAAAGTATGGATCTCAATACAATACTAATACAATACAATAATACAATACTAATATACTGCTTTTGTAAACTAAAATTCATATGAGTTTCAGGAAATCAAAAAGTCAGAAGACCTATCTATATCTGCCTGCCATAGCTCAAACAGACCCCAGATGAGTATAACCTGCTTGTTCTTGAGATGGGATTTTTCCCTTAGTCTTGGGATTTCTCATTTTCCCAATAAACTTTGTCTCTAGTTTATATTTGTCTCAGCAGATTTTCACTTGGCTGACAGAATCCATTCAGGGATCACCTGTGGATTGCAAATAGCTGAGATTTGGACTTGCTGAAAGCTGAAGTAAACCAGCCCACCCAATGGCTTCCTATCTCTTCAACTGGATGGCTAATTATATGCTTCTAATAAGTGCCCCAATTGCCTAGCCTTTAACTAGCATTTCAGCTTTCCTGGGTCCCCAATATCTTTGTCCTAATGTTAGCCTGAAGAAGTTACAGAAGAAGAAAACCTCATTGGCCATTATCTTACCTAACAGACTGAAATACCAAATCAAAAGGGGCTCCCTGGTGTAAGGAATGGGTTCCTATAATGTCAATCATTATAATTTGTGTGAAAACACATCTCCATGGTTCAACTCATGATGTTAAACTTTCAATACCAGTGCTTGGACCCATCTCAAAGATTTGAGATGGTGTCCGATTTGAGGGGGAAATGAGAGGTCAGGCCTGATCCCCCTCACCACCACCACCACCACCACACACACACACACATACACACACACACACACACACACACAAAAAAAAAAACCTCATCAGTCCCAGGATCTAGGCCATAGGTCCCCAGTTCCAGTAACAGTACCATAAAATTTGCTGCCCAAGGAATAGCTTGGAGATTACCCCAAAACAGTTGCTCAGGGTGGAGCAACTGTGCTAGGAAGCCTTATCTTCAGGAATACAGCCCACTAACCACCTGGATGCAAGCCAGTCAAAGGGTTGAGCCTTGTATCTTCCCTGGCACCCACCAGTTTGGGCTGGTTTGAACCAGTTTAGAGAGCCCCATCCCCCTAATCAAGCCCTAGTTAGCCCTAGGCAATCATCAATGCACTTACACCCTTGCTTTTGACCTGCACCAATCGCAATAAAGATGACTTAACTGTCCCTGAAATTTCCTTAGTTTCCTATAAAAAGGCCTGCGTGCCTTTGTCCAGGGTCACCACTCTGCCTGGATGGTGGCCCCAGCGTGCTGGTTTTCTGCGGAATAAATGCCTTTTGTTGTTTGCATGCTACTTGAATCTGGGATCATTCTTTCAGTATCTTCTGGACCTTAACAAAAAATCCAAGCTATCTAATAGCTGAATCAGAAAAAGAGTTAATTTTGGTAAAACAAAGACAGTAAGATGCATATGTTGAGGGAATTAATCCTAAACTTGATTGTATTTTGGTCATTTTGCCTTCAACTTATTCTCTCATCGGGCTCAATATTCGAAGGAAAGATAGTATAATGGATTTTTTTTTTAGCACATAAACCAAGTAAAATTTAAGATGTAGCTAGAAAAGGTTTCTGAATTATAAAAGGTAGAACAATTGTCAGGAACCCACCCAACTGAGACTGTAGTGCCTCTTACTAACGCTGAGATTATGTCATTGTGGGTAATCAATGAAGATTGGCAAAGAGCTGTAGTAACTACTTGGAAGAAATTAATAACAAATATACTAAATGCAAACATACAGAGTTTATAAAAAGAACCAACTGGATTCTTCCACATATTGTAAAGGAAACACCAGTTCCAGAGGCACCAACATTCTATACTGATGCAAACAAGTTGGGAATGGCAGGATATAACTCAGACAAAATAAGTAAGTTGATCAAAAGCCCGCATATCTCAATTCAAAAATCAAAATTGTAAGCAATCCTTACGGTATTTAAATTTTCCTGAATCTCTTACTATAATTACTGACTCTCACTATGCAGAAAGAGTTGTTTTGCATATAGAAACTGCTGGATTTATTCCCGATGATCCGAATTGACTTTGTTATTGATGCAACTGCAAAAGGCCATCAGAAGTAGAAACTATCCAC
>REGO01000081.1:4946251-4969091 GCA_010120015.1 Rhombomys opimus | reverse complement strand
AAAAACAGTAAAGGTTTAAAGAAAAAAAAATTCTCTATCACTTGGCAACAAGCCAAAGAAATTAAAAACTAAATGTCCTACATGCTCTCTGTATGAATGAATTCCCTTACCTGCTGGAAGTAACTCCAAAGGTACCAAAAGAAATGAATCTGGCAGATGGATGTGTTTCGTTTTGCAGAATTTGGAAAACAAAGGTATGTCTGCCATACCATAAAAACATATTCAGAGGTCCATGGCAACTGCTTTAAGTTCTGAAAAGACGGTGTAATTACATATTTGTTGGAAATAATGGCAATTATGGGGATACCTGAACAAATTAAGACAATGCTCCTGCGTATGTATCTGGTAAGATAAAGCAATTCTTTGCATATTATAAAATGTAGCACATTACTGGTATGCTACACAATCCTACAGGACAGGAAGTTGTAGAAAGAGCTAATCTTACCTTAAAAAGAAATGCTTATTAAACAAACATAGACGGTAAAGACCTCCAGGGACATGCTGAATAATGCTTTGTTAACTCTAAATTTTATTAATGTTGGTGAAAAAGTAACAGCAGCAGCTGAGAGAGACTGGGGTATGGAAAAAACTGTACAATTAAATCAACCCTTTTGCTATAAGGATGTGTTGACAGAAGAATGGAAACCTGCAATAATTTTGAGATGGGGACGTTGTAATGCTCATGTATCTACAGGGAATGAAAAAAAAACTGGTTACCAACAAAACTTAAGATTAGATTTGGCCAGGAAAGACCTCCTACTAGCTGAGATTTGAATGTCTTTACATGGTAAATGAATCTTATTGGTTCCCTGGTTCTCATGATGCAAAAACATACCTATAATATTACCTTGAAAAGTTTATTTTTAGAGCAAAAGATCTGATAACAAGCAAGTATCTCAGATGATTCAGCTTCACAGAGTGCCTCAGTTACTGTTTCCTCAAGAATCTACATCCAGGTCAACTTCAAAAGGGCTAGCCCAAATGATCATCCCACAGAGATGAGACAGAAAACACAATTCAGAGACTGGATTGAAAACAGAGACAGAAAATATAGAGCCCGAGGGGAAAACAGTACAGCTAGTGCTTGGCCAATATCCTAAATTTTTAAGGGTTCCCAAAAAGATGTTTCCACCCCAGACAACAAAATAATAACTTTAAGAACACAACACCCCATTCCCAAGAGGTAGGGTGGATGTTTTTGGTCATTTGGTGAGTTATGGTAAGGGAGGAGACTGAGTTTAGGTTAAAATCAGGGATCTCTTTCTTTTCCCCTTATCTTTATTTTTCTTTTATCTTTCTCTCCTATCTAGTGTTAGGGGAAAAGAGGAAAAAAGGGAATGATAAAAGAAAAAGCAGGATATAGGATTATAGGATAAAAGGTAGATTATTGAATCTACTAATCTCAAATATTTTACATTGGTATGGGTTATTGTATATTGATAGAAAGTTAAGTTTTGTTCAACTTTTGCTTAATGTACAAATGCAACTCATTTATTGTATATTGATAGAAATTTAAGGTTATTTTGATCAACTTTTGCTTAATGAATTGTACATAGACAACTCATTTATTATATATTGATAGAAATTTGATTCTGATCAACTTTTGTTTAATATAATGTACATGTGCAACTCATTTGAAAATGTGGGGTAAGATTCTAGTCTTATGAAAGCTAACTGTTAAAAACTGTTCAAGGTGATTGGAGATGCAAATTAGTAGTCACCCACAAGTAATCTTACGTGTAGTCTTGTTAGATACTAGTTTAATTAACTACTGAAATAAGCTTTATTTAGTCTCATGTGTATGTTTTCAAGATTAAGTAGATAGTGAATATCTAGAAACGAGCAATATTGATAGATGATAGTCTTCAAACACTTCAGAGATCTACAGAATATAGCATTTAAAGATGTTTTAATTAAAACAGGGCTCTTCTGACAGAGAGACTCATCCGCTGGCAGCACCTCCAATCTACTTCAAAGATGATGATGGGCAAAAGGAAGAAAATGTGGCCAGATAGCCACTGGAGAAAATAAAACTGTTTTTCACCTGCTCATAGCAGGCTGTCTGCGCAAACTGTGAATAAGCAGGACACTGGAAAATTTACCGTCCAACTTTGCAGAGACTAAGTGGTCAGCCCTTCAAAATCCCTGCTTCACAGAAAAGCCTGTCAGATATCCTGGACCAGAAGGCTGAAGACTAGATGCCCAACAATACTGAGAAACCTGTGGTGACTGTCTAGGCAGTCAGCTGCCTCTGTCCTTTCTATAGTTCTGGAAGCTGTTTGCTTTATGTCTATACTATAATATACCTATACTGGGGCAATATTATTTCCTTCTAAGATCTCTGATGCGGTAGAAGACTAGACAGTCAAAGTCTTACAAGTAAGCTTAGTTGTTTAGAAACTAAGACAATGCTTTAGGTCTAAAAAGATATTTTAAGGTCTAGATGTTTTTAGATATAAAATATAAGAAGTAATTTAGGTACAGAATTTAGGCTCACTAGGATGGGATAGATGATGGAATACTTTTTCTGAGATTGCCAAATACAAATGGGCTGGACATGTAAATGTAATTCTTACCTGATAATTCTCATAATTCTTATTGTATATAGTTTAATGTTAGAGAAAAAGTCAATTTTTTTTAAACAGAAAGGGGGAAATGTTGTGGATGTAAATATGTTTTTATTTTAATCCCTGGTGTGGGATATGGAACTGATTCAGATTGTCCACAACAGGCTCTTTAGAATTAGTTGAATTTTGGGGACTTTGAGGACTATAAATATGATAGCCCAGAAGATGACAGGGTGGCAGTTTGGAGGAGTCAGGGGAAGACTGCTTGCAGCTCTTGCTGGCTTGCTGGCTTGCTGGTTACCTGGACGTCTGGATTTCCTGATGACGGATGTTACCATCGCCCCCAAAAGAATCCTCAACCCTACCCAGCAGGAAGAAGTAAAGAGGGCTGAGTCCCCTCTCCCTTACAACCTCTTCTTCTCCTACGTGGTGTTAGGGGATTGGAAGGGAGGTATAAGGTTTAAGGAACCCCCAAATAAAGTAGAGTTTTACAAGCTAGCACCTACAGTTACATAGCTTCCTTGTCTCAAAACCAATGCATATATGCAAATTTAACTCAAGGACATCTAATAGGATATTATATTTACCCTGATTGGATTTATTCCATGAATGCAATGTTGCTGTAATATTGAAAGTCAATCCATGTAATTTATAGTTTTACTAGTATAAAATACTGGTTCATGGATGAGAGGCTACAAGAATCACCGATTATGCTGTTGCCTTGTCATACATTTTTGTAACCTACAAGCAGAAAATGCTTATTCTTTGGTTGAAGTGGGAGTTGCTTTGGCAGATTTGCCAGCATCTGTTCCCTGTATCCCAACCCCACACATAACAGTTGTGAGTCCCAATCATCCACTATGCACTGAAACAGATGCCAAAATATGACACCAAACAAACTGGACAATTTGGGCAGCGGGAGTTCTTATAGCTAAGGACTTGTTTCCACCTAGAGTAGTTCTGCCCAAATATCTGGTGGAAAACCAGATCCTGGTATAACAGGTCTAGACTCTTCAGCCTTGTTCAAAAACGTCCTGGTTAAAGTTTTCCTGCTAAAGAAACAAATGTGATAGCACTCTTCCTGCAACGGCGGACCTGGTGCCGTGCAGAGTTTCCTGTACAGGTGTGCCTCAGGCAAGAATTGAGCCAAGGAAGTATCAACCTGCAGTGTGCCAGCTCTGTCACACTATACACTTTTTTATTTCTGGTATGACTGGTGTGGATTCGGGAGTAGCTCTTGAGCTTCTGGAAGCTTTCAGAGTCACACATTTGCAACAACGTTGCATAGAAGTCTGAGAATGAAACAGCTGCATGGAGAGCCTTGCGCATTTAGCTGGTAGGAAAGTCTGGTACCTGCCTAACCATTTCTCAAAGCCCTGCAAAGCCTCATTTTATGTCACATCTCACAGCCTCTGACTTTGCTGGTGAGGCAGCCACCTGGGAAGTGGGGTGAAGCGGCTGCCGCCCTCGTAAAGGCGCCGCCATGGTGGTTTTCTCTGTAGTTCTTACGCTTGTACCCACTGGCCTCATAACCGCCTTGTACCCCAAAGCATTTATACATGCTGCACCTCTTACCCCAACCTTCCGACTTCCCAATACCGTATCCTTCAGATCTCAGCTGAAATATTTCCCCATGAGAAGCCTTCGCTATTCTTTTAGGGCAGGCTGGCTTTCCCTGGCATGCACTGACATGGCATACTGAACTGGCTATTGCTAGACTTTTTTTTTTTTTTTAATTAAAAAAAAAAATTACGTGATATCCTTGTTGGCCTTCCTGATAAGGTGTGAAGGTGTCCAGGAAACCCACAATTCCAAGGCCTGGGAAGGTATCCCAGCTCTGAGGTAGAGCAGTGTCCCAAGGAAAGGGTATCATGACACATGGGAACCAGGAACGACATAGTTCTGGGGTGGGACCATGTCCCAAGGGTATCCTGAGACACGGAAGCCCAGGAACCACGCAGCTCTGAGAGGAGGCTCCTCAGCAGAGATGTTGCAGCTCCCAGGGGAAGGTATCCCAACCTCTGAGGAGCCGAGGAGCCTGAGCTTTGCTCCTCCTTCTCTTCGTCTCTTCTGGGCTTCTTTCAATGAGTCACACTAGTAGGCAAATCTCTTAAAAGAGATGTGTTGGAGGAATGAATCCAGGAATGGCTGCCTCTGCTCCCATTGGAGCAAAGACAGCCTTTATATAGGAGGTTTAGAGGGCAGAGCTTTCTAAGGCAGAGATTTCTAGAGTGAGGATGGGTGGGGTTTCAAGTCTTGAGCTTGGGGGAGCTTAGGAACTGGGGGACTTTGCTTAGCCTTTTCACCTAAAATTAGCATAAATCTGGGAGGGGTCCCTCTGAGGGGCGGGAGATCCTGGCTGCTGTGACTCTTAGAAGCTGGACTTGCCAGTTTGACTGTTAGATATGTGGGGGAGCAGTCTATTAACTCGTGCCCTAAGGGGTTTATATGGACTTGAACTCTAAACCAAGCAAAACAACTTTCCTTAACTAAACTATGAACTATGAAGTGTAGTTCTGGTCCCTGGCTGGCAGTGTCAGACCATGTAAAGCTCCCTGCCTCAGGGGAATGGCTAGTTTATACATTGTTGCCGCAAAGATGGCTCCCGGAGCTCACAGAGCAGCCCCAGTTAAACAGGCCTACTTCCCCCAGCAGCAGCCTTTGATGAAGAGACGAAGAGGGGATACCCAGGGAGAGATGAAGGGGAAGTCCAGGGGTAGTTTATGGCCGCCCAGCTTGGAGATCCTTAGCAGGAGCCTGGATACTTTCCTGCTAAGCACACAAAGCTTACAAAGCATGCAAAGCAAACTAAGGGAGTTCCCCGCCACCAACAGCCAGCAATCCTGTTTCATTCATTTTCTGTTTGTGTGGTTATGTGTGAATATTTGCGTATGTGGGTGCACATGAACATATAGGCCAGAGCTGTGGATAACATTCCTCAGGAGCCATCCATTTTGAGTAAAAGTAAATATAGAAACGAGCCTGGTGCTTGGCTGAGCTCTTAGCACCAGAATCCTGAACACTGAGTGTGTCATGATTTTGGCTGGTCTCCATCCTGACCTTTCCCTCACCAGAAGTATCCACAGATTTCACTTGTCAATCTCCGTAGCCTTTGCTCCTTAAGGACATGGAAAGGCTATAAAGACAAATGTTATACATGTTGTAATTCCAATATTTAACTTTACAACCTTGCTTTTGTACTACTGCTTCATTTAAAATGACCTCTCATAACTAAGGAAATAAAATGTCAATTTGATAAACACATCAAGTTACTACTGGAATGAGATGTAATTTTTTTCCAGAGTGCTTGAATTAATAGTAACGCTATGTATTTGGTTTTTATTAAATGGGCTTCCAGATGCAGGAAGCTTCTTTTGTTGGTGTACCTGCTTGGTGATAAAGTGCTCCAAACCTCATTTCTGCCACTGATTGGTTTTAGGTGGTAAGTGAGCCATTTGTTTTCCTTGCCTTGCCTAACTAACCCTTTGAGCTTGATAAATATAAGAGAATAAATGTAATCAGATGAGTCCAATCTGATTACAACTTCAAGGGCTCTTTCATTCCAGGGCCCATGTTTATTTTCTAATAAAGCACTTACAAGTCAGGGTAGCAATACTATCTCCCTCGGGGTCGGAGCTGGCCCAGTTGTCAGAGTGCTCATGTGGCATCCACAAAGACCTAGGTTTAAATTGCCAGCACTGTCTATATGCTGCAGGCCCATAATTCACCATTCTGAGGTAGAGACCGGAGGATCAAAGGTTCAATGTCATCCTTGGCTACATATCAAGTTCAAGGATAGCCTGGGATATATGAGACACTCTCTCAAAAACCAAAACCAAGTGTCTACACTCCCTACTCTTCCCTTGACCACGCTCTGTACACCCCAGACCTTTTCCAGACAAGAATCTGTTGATGGCCCTACACAGCAGTGACTGTTCTTAGAGCCAAATGTCTAGAAGATTCAAATGTCATTTGTTTGCATTTTTTTTTTTCAGTATCAACCAAGGGTTTTACTGGTTAATTAGAAAATAGCAACCTACTGCAAGAAAAGTTCAAAAGCATTCTCCATCACCTTTCATTTTTGTACAAAATGTGCCTTTATCTATATATCATCAGGCAGATTGACAGATGGAAAAATTCTGGCTCCTGGCAGCTGGCTCACGCCTTGGCTGTACTTCCTTCTTGGCAGTGGTCTCTGCCTTTTAAATAGAAATTTATTGAAAATGTTTGCCTTTTCCCTCCTTCTTCCTGAGGAAGATGCTCACCAGGCAGCCTTGGGTGGTGGCCTGGGATTGCAGACATGTACCATGTGGCTTTGTTTTGCAGTTTTTAATATTTAAGGATTTCCCCTCTTACTCTTACCATTTCAGTTACTTTAAAATTACAGAATAAAAAGGGGTTCCCCCAACTGTGACTAAAAGCAGTGACAGTTGGAGAATATGTGATTAAAACATTATCAAAGATTTTGGAGCATTCATTCATTCATTATCAGAGTACCCAGCTCTGTGCTCTAACAAAAAAATGTAAGGAGTATGTAGTGTTGGGGTCATATGCTTAGATATTTACAGGAGAAGCTGACGCTCAGGTTCTACTGCTCTCCAAAACAAGTAACAGAAGAGTTATGATGTGCTTGTTTTTAAACTCTATTTTATTTGGGGTATTTAAGCCTCTACCTCCCTTCCGTCAACGCTTTAAACCTAGGTAAGAGAGAGAGGTTGGTGGAAAGAGGGGGGCAGAGCCCTTTACTTCTCCCGACTGTTTAGGGTTTAGGGTTGATGAGTTCTTTTGGGCTATAACAACCTCTGTCACTAGCAAACGCAGCAAGCAGTCTCCTCCAAGCCTCTGTGTTGAAATGTTTCTCTCCGTCTGTCTCCTCCAAGCTGCCACACTTTCCATCTCTGGTCTCTCCAAACTGCCGTACCACTCCCCCCCTCCCCTCAGAGTCCTAGACCACGCCCCTCTCTGTGCTGCACAAGGCAGGCCTTTACCAGTGGGCAAAGAGCAGCAGCAGGCAGTTACCAGCTGTGGACAAACTGAAGTCCAAACTAAAATCCCACACTTGGGATTAAAACAAAAGCATATTTACATAACATAACTGAGTTCTTAAAGAAACCAAAACATCCATTACAGAGTTACTTGGTTTTTGTTTTGTTTTGCTTTGTTTTTTTGAGACAGGATTTCTCCATGTCGCCCTGGCTGTCCTGGAATCACTCTGTAGACCAGGCTGCCCTCATACTCAGAGATCCAGTAGCCTCTGCCACCTGAGTGCTGGGATTCGAGGTGTGAGCCACCATGCCGGGCTGAGTTACTTGTTTTAACAGCTGATCTTTTTGGTCACAAACCCTATTGAGACCCAAGATTTGTATCTTAAACATAGAATATATTTCAAAGAGAGCCAGTGCTGAGGGGTGTGGTGAAGGAAGATGCTATAATGAAGGCACAGAAAAGCTTAAGAATGTTTGGGTGTCATTTCCATTAAAAAACCAAAACCAAAAACCGGTAGTGTAGCAACCCACTGACCTCAGCTGCGATCCTGCCGGAATATTTCTGTGGTTCTACTGCAGGAAAATGTGATCAGCAGTGACATCCGTGCTAAGCAAGCATTTACAGCTGTGTCTTCTGGACAGTCCTAAGGCTGGGGCCGTAAAACAGAGGTCTTTTTTGCCAGACAGGAGAGTTCTTTAGCAAAGACTGTCTTCGGAAAAAGGTTGTTGTTTTTTAACTCCTTCTTCAGGATCATTGGCGGGACCATCACATTATCTTTATTTTTCTAATCAGCCAGGGCAGTAATCCTCCCCTCCCCTTGTCAGCTAGTGAGGGGTAATTACTCTGCAAATTCCATGAAACTTCCTGCCAGTAGGTAGACAACTTTGGTTTCTTATTAAAACTGCAAATGAACACCACATGGGCATACACAGACAGGCACGCTCCCTCTCTCATTCTCTGTGAGGTCTAGTGTGTCCGACAAGCTGGCAAAGTCCTGATTCATAGCATCAGTGATGAGAAAGGGTGACTGTTCTGTAACCGCATCATTCATATCCTTGCTCGAGGCAAAATGGAAGCCGGCAGTGTCTTTTGAAAACAGAACCAACTTACTATTCCTCTGGGCAAACTCCAGTGCCTGCTTTATGGTTCTGCCAAGTTCTGTAGTAAACACTGGGACAAAGTCCCATGGGTAGGAGAGAAGAATGCGCCATGAATGTGGGAAGCTGTGGAAATATGACAGCCTGGGGCCACCTCTCATGAAGGGATTGTGTTAGACAGCGCTCTGTGGGGACATGACAGAGTGGTTGCTTTCTGTCTCTCCACCTCAGAGGCAGAAAAATGGTCTGTCACTTTGGAGTTCATCAAGCCCCTGTTTCTCAGAGAAAAGTGTCCTCCTCCTCAGGGCTTCCGGGTTCTCCTCCCAGCCACTCCTCCTCCTGGTGTTTTGAGACAGGTTATCCCAGGCTAACCTCACACCTGCTCTGTAGCCCTGTGTGACCTGGGCGTCCTGGTCTTCCTGTCTGTACTTGTCAGCTGGATGTCCAACCTCTCCTGAAGAAGCTTCTTAGTGTCTTCTTTCAGACTCCCTTTCAATTTGCACACCAGAACATACCACCACCGCTCAGGGAAAGGAAGAGAGAGGGTCACCACCCCATGGCACATCCCTCAACTACAGGTACTAAGTTCCAACCATTGCCTCTCTGCCCCCTCCCCCAACCCCAGTGTCCTTACTTCCTAAAGCCTTAACTATTGTTCTTGCCTTTCTGATTTGGTAATGAATAAAAATCTTGTCACCCTTTGACCCTGAGAAGTAGAAAATTCTTAGCTTTAATTTTACATTAAGAAAGTAAATGCAAAGCAGGCAAGATGGCTCAGCAGGCAAAAGGGCATTTGCTGCTAGAGTTTGGTCTCTAGACCTGAGTTCTAGAGATGGCCTGAGTTCGGTCTCCAGGACCCACATATTGGGAGGAGAGGACTGACGCCTACAGATTGGCCTTTGATCTCCACTTGCATACCATGACATGTTCCATTTGCTCATGATTGTATGTACACACATACACACACAGAGGGAAAGGGAGAGAGAGGAGAGAGAGACTAAATGCAATTTTAAAGAATTTCACTTCAAACAAACATATTTTTGTTCTGTAGATCACCAATTTCATGATTTCTTTTCTCATAAGACTTTATATCAGTTTTCCATGGAAAGTACATTTTTGTGTGTGAAGCAAGAAAAAAAATTTAATCCTGCGCTCTAGCTGTCAGAGAAACGAATGACTATTCTGTTTTAAAACTGCATGCAACAAATAGGAGAGCTGCCTATAACTGGCGTCTTGTTGGGCTCCTCTGTGAGTCTGCTGTGTCACGGGCAACAGGATTAGTTTCTCTTCAGAGTCTGGCACACACCGGGGTTTCTGTGCCTGAAGCTCAAACTCCTGCTTCTTAGGACCGGGAGGTGCTCGAGTACCCGGGACTTGATGCAGGGAAGTGAAGCTAGCTTCATACAAGATTAGCAAGTTCAAAACGAACAGTGGCCTTCCCTCATTCACAGTGCCGGCACCCCCAGGGGATTCTGTGGAGCCGCAGTGCCTTTGCAGTACCAGTCTTCTCCCTGTCTTTGTATTCACTGCACGTGAATGGAGTCACGCAGCGTGTGACCTTTTGTGTCTGCTCTTCACACAGAATAGTTTGAAGTTTGTGTATGTGGTAGCAGGTTCAGCACTCCATTCCTCTTCTGTCTTGACTGAATACTATTCCGTTGTGTTTTTTACCTACATCTTGTTTATCTGTTCAGACACTGACGAGTACCTGGCTTGTTTCCATCCTTTAGCTGTTGTGAATGTTGTCAATATTTGGGTGGTAGTATTTGTTTGATTACCCACTTTTGGTTTTTTTAGGTAGAGTGGAATTGCTTGGCCATGTGGAAATTTTATTTTTGACCTTTTTCGTAACTGTCAAATGAGTTGGCTCCATCCACTCTTGAAAGCGACAACCACACCATTAATGAAATGAGCTCACATTCACAAAGGAAGCAGAGATCTCTGCCCATGAGGAGACATTTCTCAAGAGTCAAAAGTTGCATAGTTGGTGACAACAAAAACGTTTCATCCCACTGACTCCTGCTCCAGGACAGGTCAAACAGTGTGCCTGAGACAATAGAGAAGAGATCTAAGTCCAGTTCTGCTTGTCTGGTTTCTTTCTTCTTCTTTTTTTTTAATCCCCTTCCTCCTCCATTTTTTCTTGATCATTTTGAGACAGAGATTCATGTAGCCCAAACTGGCTTTAGCTATCTAGCCTAAGTTGACTTTGAACTCCTGATCTTCTGGCCTCCACCTCCCATTGCTGGAGTCACTGATGTTTCACCCAGCCTAGCTCCCTGGCTCTATTGTGCTCTTCTTTTCTTTTTAGCTTGCTTGAATATGTGTGTCTCGTGCATTCCTGGTGCTTATGGGGCCAGATTGGGTGTTGGATCCTCTGGAATGTGAGTTACAGATAGTTATGATCTGCCACGCATTTGCTGAGAGCTGAATTTGGAACCTCTGAAGAGCAAAAAGTGCTTCTAACCACTGAGACAGCTCCAGCCCTGGTTATTTCTTTTAGATGTTTGTTCAATAGCACAGAATTATTTCTTGCCTTTGGCCATGTTACTGTATAATTGATCTCAAACCCAGTTAAGATAATTGCTTTAAGTGAAGAAATCAAGTCTGCTGAGCTTTATTCTGGGGAGACCTGAATAGAAGTCTAACACATCAGAAGTCGGGTTTTTGCCCAGTCTCATGTCCTCCTGTCATCATAAGGGCCTAATTGTTGAATGACTACCTTTACCAAATTCATAATTTAATTGCCACATACAAAGACATCTGTCTGCTTTCCCAGAAATTATTACTGTTTCTGGGCAAACTGGCATAAAAACATCTCTAATTGGTAACCTTTCGAAAATTCATGCTTAATGTTTGATTTTCTTTCTGTTCCTATTGGCCCTGTCACTTTGGGAATTACTGACATGTGTGAGGCCCGAGTGATATACAGCTCACGCCCATCCTGCAGGGCCAGTCATGCTGGCTAGCCGGTTGTATGTCATGGAATTACAACCACATCAGAGTTAGAACAGAGTGAATCAGAGCCTAAATCCTTTCCCTTTCCCGGAGGCTTTGTTCACGTTAGCATAAGTAAGATGTATCCAAATAACACACCCAGCAAATGAGCTCATCACCATAAATCTTGCCGTGTTGTAACTCAGAATTACAAAGCTGCCGCTGTCCAAGTGCGTGGTTGCCGTGCAGCAAGTCCTCAGGGAACCTTGGGTAGTCCCGTCCCAGGAGTCACCCCCTGGCTGCTAGTGCCTTGTCCCTAGAATAGTTCAGCCCTGATCCCTGACATTATGCTACCCAAGTCACATGCTTTGGAAAAGATGACTTCAGGTTTAGTTAGAAAGTTCAGAAGAGGACAGGGAGGTGGGCTCTGATTGGAGAACGTAGGGCTATGCTAGCACAACTAACTTTGCGGGATCTTATTTTCTTCCCCTTGGGAAAGGTTCCCTAGGTCATAAGGATTCGTGAATTCTGGTGAAGACAGTTTTATGTCTGCAGAAATACAACATGTCTCTAAAGTGGATTTAAAAAAAACTCAATTATACATAATTGCAAAACTTCAGGCTTAAAACATACTGGGAAATATTTGGTTCACAAAATCATTTATATTCAAACACTAGGTCTGAGAGGTGTGTGTGTGTGTGTATGCTGTGGTGTGGTGTGTGCTCTCATGTGTGTGGACGTGCATGCCTGTGCGCAGAAGCCAGAGAAGGATGCCAAGTGTCCTGCTCTCTCCGTGTGTTCTGCTTTATCCCCCTGACACATGGTCTCTGACTGAACCTAGAGCCTACAAGCTCTAAAGATCATCCTTTCTGTCCTTCATAGCAGTGAAGTTACAGGTGCACACTGGCATGTCTGGATATTCTGTCTCCGTCTGTTTGTCTCTCTCTTTAACATGAGTGTTGGGGATTTGCATTCAGATCCCCATTCCTGAGAAGTAGTTCTCTTACCCACTGAGTCATTTCCTGTCCTAAGACCATACAACTTCAACTCTATATCCCAGGATATAACTTGAAGATACAAGGCTGGTCTGACCCTTAAGTTCTAATTAACACTTTCCAAGGACAGGAGAATTAATCTTTATATGAGAGAAAGCATTTATTGCTTAGTAATTTATCTTCTTGCTTTGTTGTAAAACATTTACAGAAATGCATCTGGTCCAAATGAATAACTTGCAGCAATATTTTTGGATGGTGCCTGGAGTCACTGTCACATAAAACGAACTGAGGTATCCCCTTGCATTAGAGATGTCAGGTGATGTCCTTTCCTTGGGCACATGGGGCCCTTCTCTTGCCAACGGAGAGGGTGGATTCTTAGTAAGTCTGTGAGGCTCAGATGACTAATGAGTGTTGATTTGGCTCCTTATAAGATTCCAAAACAGGAACCATGACATTACATCAACTTTGTAAAGGACCCATGAATTATTCCTGTCTCTAATACATGGGAAATGATTAGGAGGATCTAAGTGAAACCAAATATCTACAGATCATGCCTTTGACACTGCCAACACTTCCAAGGAATTTTGGGGAAGGAAGGCCAGATCTTTCTAGTTTCATTTTCAAAAGATCTGAAATGCATTTCAGATCCTATCAATAAATTTTTTCTAATCTGCCAGACACATTTCACCTACTTTGTAACTTACTTCATAACCATACATACCCAGACCGATACAGAAACTGAAAATCTGGGTTTACGGGTTATAGAAAACATCCTTCAGTTTATACCAAAAACATCATAGTATTTTCTGCTGTCAGCCTTCTCTCAAGAGAAGATTACTCCTCTCATAGTGCTGCCAGCTGTGCTGAAAGCTTTACTGCTAGGTCCTCATTCTAGATCAGTTCCACTTCTCAGCCTTTGACATTTAGGGACTTCATCCAATCAAAGGCTCATTTCTCTCCAGTGATGCTCACTGTTATGCCCCGCCCCCATACACTTCATTTTAGGAAAGGGAACCCTTTTCCTTTTCCTTTGGTCTAGAGAGACTATCCTGACAATGCGTATGCTTTTGGTTGGGAGACAATATCTTTTGGACCTATGGGTTCTTTACCTGGAGTACTTTACCAAAATATGCTTGCTTCCTTCTCTGGTCTGCTGTTTTCTCTGTTGCTGCTCCTGACAAAAAGAGAAGGCCGGTGTTCTGTTAGCTCAGGGCAGCTCAGTCCCAGTCTGAGCCTGATTCAGACTTCTCTGTACTTCAAAGCACAGCACTAAGTGGATGCTTAATCCAAAGGCAGACAAAAATCTCCTCTTCTGTGGGTCATATTTTCAGTTTATTCCTCATATGGGCTCTGTGCAACAGAAATGTCCACTCTTTAAGTGGAAAGAGCCTACTTCACCTCGGTCATTCAGTCCAATAGATTCCCTTTAGTCTCCCAAATACAACTTCAAGATGCTCTGATATTGGCCTATTTCCAATAGTTAGTGTTGTACTTATTTAAAAATGATGCCACACACACAGCAGATATTATATGAAATAGATTTATTGGTTGGAGGTGGAGAGAGAGAGAGGAAAAGGAAAGAGAGGGACATGGTGAGGACCCCCAGGAAAGAAAGCGAGGTGGAGAGAGAAAGAGAGGGGAGAAGAGAGAGGCAAAGTGGCGGGTTGGTCCTTTTATAGCTGGGCATGCCCCCCAGAACTGTGTCTGGCACACACCTGGTGGGCGACATGGGATGACATCATAGGTTCCCCGGCAACAGAGAGAGAAGCAGGCTGCCAGAAGCCCTGCTAACAAGTGCTAGTCCCTGCTGTCTGTGGGGTCTTTTTGCATTTGTTCTCTGCCTTCACTGTTCTAGTTACAGGCATCTGTAACTGAACAGGTCTGTTAGTGCCTCAGGGTTCAATATCAGTCTGCAGAGTTGCAATGCTCCATACGGGTAGTTGAGAGGTGTAGTCAGGTCATTATTTACAAGCTATGGGCATTGTTTATGGAAGTTAAGGGGAGTTAATGTTGTACCTGGGTTTAGCAGCAATGAGAAGCTGCTACTATCCTGTAAGTCCGACATGGGACTGGGAAGATTCGGACCAGAACTCAGAAATTGTATGAGGAAAGTTTCTGACGGGAATATCAACCTTTGGAAGAGGAGCTCATCCAGCTCCAGGCACTGTGGCGTTAAGAGAGCTGGAGAATAAATATCCAGGGCTCCTTTACCTCGGCTTTCCACAGCACTCCTCATCTCCACCCACTCAGCGGTCAGTGCTGTCAAAGGACCCTGCTGTTTGAGGTTGCAGTCCTCCAGGTCCAGATAGCCTTTTGGAGCTCGGCGCTAGCTGGTGGACTTCCTCTCCCCAGCGGGGCCTCCTACTCTCTGCCTGACCTCACCTGGAGAATGTCTTTAGACATAGGTGCCTCTAACCATATCTGATATATGACCTTTGTCACAGTTCCCTGCTAGCACTCACCACCGTGTACCGATAGGATAACTAGGTACTGTGTTCCTGTTCCTATGATAGGACCACACTGCTAAGGTCAAAGTCTGGCATTACTGGGAAGCGCTGAGCTTGGCGGAAAATGGCAGACTCCCTTTGTCTAACAGGCTTCCTCTTCTCTCCCTGGGGGGGATCCTGGACCCACACCCTCTACCTGAGGAATGTCACATAGACCTTAGTGAAACTGCAGGTACAACTCCCTTTCTCCCAATAAGAACCCATTCAGCAAGCACCTGAGAGTCGTAGAAAGGTACAAATGCAAATGAGGCATCGCAGTGCCCTAGACCCTCAGCCAATGTCCTTTGGCCACCCTGGATTTCCCCACCACCTCCCCAAAGTTCTACATATTCCCCTCACCCCTGGAATAAAGTTTATCTGCCTCCCGCAGCTGGTCTCAGACCATTCTGTGCGCTCAGTGTCCCTCCTTCCCTTGTCCTTGTCCTTGTCCTTGGGGACTAATGGGCAAGATCCTTGTTGGGGGGTGGGGAGGGGAGGAGGCAGGGAGTACCACACGGTCAAATGCAAATCAAAGCATCCCTGGTATTCCTAGCCCCAATCAGTTATGTACACCTACCCTGTGGCGCTACCTCGGTGGAGTGGTTTCTGGGGGTCAGCCTGTCATACTTCAAGCCATTCAGATCCTCAGTTCATCGCTTCTGCTGCCTTGTTCCTGAGGACCCGTGGCCGGTGACCCAGGAAGGAGGGAGAGCCACACAGTACTAAGGGGGAAAGCAGGAGTGTTGATGCCAATCCGAAGGGCCTCTCTGGGGTCAGAGCAGAGCAGAGGAGGATAATAAGTCCATAGGGTTACCTATTATGAAACCCTACAGTTTTAGTTTTTTCTCTAACTTTACTTTTCAAAGTTTCAATAACCTTCTAAGGCTAATGCAAGGATTCTATCAGCTGATTTGCCTTAACTTTGCCTCTTGGTTTTAGCTTTAACCATGCATCTGTCTGTTTACTAATGAGAGACTAAAGAATTAAAAAAAAATTTTGGGGGGGTTATTGGTTTAAAGTTTAAAGCACAAGCCTGAACGAAGGCCAGCCAGGTGGAGACATGTCCAGCCACCTTCAGGGAGGAACCAGCCTTACTGCATTCTTTTCCTGCCCACTAGAGATACAGTTGCTAGGAAACGGGCCCAAGGAGATTGCCCCCTCTCCTTGGACAGCCGTACAAGGAAGCCAGACCATTAATGGTTTGGTGGCCTTCCTATAGCCAATCAATTCAAAATGCAACATCCCCCTTTTGTGTTTCGACCAATGGACACTTGCCAGGCAGGAATCCCCCTGCTTTAGGCGTGCTGGGAGGGACTGGAATCTTTAAATCAACCACCTAACCTGAGCATGAGGCTCTTTGCTCTCAACCACTCTGGCAGTGAGGGTATAAGCCCAAGCTAGCTTTTAATAAAAAGATCCTCATGTGTTTTACAACAGGTGGTCTTTTGGGGTCTCGGGAATCTGGCACAACACTAAGCTACTGCTTTTTCAAACTTTTGCTACTGTCTTCCCAGCAGGAGCCCTTTCTCTTCAAAACTCTCCTTTTACTTGATGCTTCTTCTGAATTTCTTTCAGAAATGAAAATGGAACGTTTCAGGGCTGGAGCGATGGCTCAGTGGTTAAGAACACTGTATGCTCTTCCAAAGGACCCGGGTTCAATTCTCAGCACCCACATGGCAGCTCACAACTGTCTGTAATGCCAGTTTCAAGGGATCTGACACCTTCACACTAATGCACATAAAATAAAATTTAAAAAAAAAATGGAATGTTTCATCCTAGTACCATACATCTAGGGTAACAATAGAAATATGCTAATTCAACCATGAGAACATAAGAGCAACAAAATTAAAATGAAATTTAGGGATGTAGAACTTTCAGCAGAGTTAAAACTTGAAGTGTTGGGTTCAGAGTGGAAGCCAAGAAAACTCACTTCAGAGACAGAAGCTTAAAATGCAAGCTTTATTTTCTGTGTATGCAGGAAGATGACTGTTAGGATTTATTTAAAAATGTCATGCACATAATAGAGCTTATATGAAAGATATTCATTTGGGGGAAGGGAAGTAGAAGAGAGTTAAGGCCTGAGTGAGCCATGAGGGCAGAGACAGAGAGAGTCAGAGGGACAGAGATGGGGGGGAGGTGCGCCCTGACAGAGAAACAAAAGCTGAGAGAATAAGAGAGGAGAGAGAGGGAGAGGCAGAGGGGTACTTTTATCCTGGGCCCCTGCTTGTGGCAAACAATGATGACATCACAAGTGCCTAAGCAACCTGGGAGTGGGCTAGTGCATCAAGATTTGTGAACTAACATTCCTCCCTCTTCCTATAATTGTAAAAAAGGAGCTAGAGAAGGGTGGCAAGGTGGGAATGAGGACATTGGACTGCTTCTCATGCAAGGCAAGTTAAAGCATATAAATGTAGGCTTATTGGAAGCAGCTCTTGGTTGCCATGCAAGGGGTTAAGAGAGAAAGAGAAAAAAAAAAAAGTAAGAGCACCAAAATGTCCACACTACATGGTGGGGAGGAGGAGAAGCCTCTATGCTGGAAAGCTCAGGACAGAGATTGGGGTTTGCCAGCCATCCCCAGCAGCAGACAGGGACTGAGGAATGCTGGGAGACCTGGAGCTATTTGTCCCGGGCCTGAAGCACACCAGCAGCCAGTCCAGGATCTGAACTGTGTCCCCAAAGGAAGATTGCACAACATTTTTAAAGGATGGGAACAGGAGTGCACTGCTGTATTGATCAATCACACCTTGACACAGGGATTGAGCAAGGAGCAAACATGGGTGACTGGGCCCTTCCAGTTCACCTGGTTCCAGGACTCTCCACCAGCTCCCAGCAGCCATGTCCTCTCTTGGACCTTGGCCCAGAATTTAGAGCGAGAAGGGAAACAAAGGAATGGGTGGGCTGAATTTAGTTAATTAAGTCAAGACAGGCAGCATAATTATGATTTAGCTTAGATAATGGATAATGGTAACTTCCCTCTTTACCTCCTTCACTCGTCAACAGACAAATGTGAAAACACCCGAAGAGGTAAGATAGGAATTAGGTTCCTGGGCCTGGGAATATGATCTCAGTTTTGACCCTGCCAGCAAGATGGAACCTGTTTCTGAGATGGCTGGACCCAGGAAACTACCTCCTAAACAGAATTAATTTTATTTGGGTCATTAGGAATTAGCAGGACCATGAACTGAAAGTCAGTAGCCTTGGGGAAAATGTCTTTGTGGTTTCACTGGGGCTTCTGATTACTCCCGTCAACAGGGAATGTTTTGCCCAGCACAAACGGTACTCATGACTTAGGTATAAAATGTATATGAATGTAACACCCAAATGGAATTCTAAATGTGATGCCACCAAAGCATTTTATAGGGTGGGAGTGAGGGTGGAGGATGAAGGAGGGAAAAGACAACTGGATCTTCCATTCTGCCTGCACAGGTATAATGATTAACTTTGACAAAAACAGAGGCTGAAATATGTAAGGGCGAAAATTAGCACTCTAATGACGGGCATCAGAACACTGTTTCGCAGGGTTGCGATCAAACGTCGGTCTCCACCTGCTGGGTGAGCACTCCCACGAGCCCTGCCCCCCTGTCTTTGCAATGTTTCTTACAGGTTTGACTGTCCTTCTGTTTTCGTGCTTGCTTGCTTTGATGGCTCAAATATTTTAAAACTAGAGAGAGGAAGAAAATTATTTTTTTTTTTTTAAAATTGCGCTATGCTGTAGTTCTGGTTTCTTTAAAAACTCAGTTATGTTACATAAACATGTTTTTGTTTTAATCCCAGGTGTGGGATATGAGGCTACTTTAGTTTGAGCACAGCTGTTAACTATGATTGCCTTGTGCTCCGAGAGGGATGTGGTCTTTGCTGGCTGCAGATAGTTTAATTCAGAGAACTCAGAGAGGGACGGGGAGTGCTCAAAGGAAGAAGGTGGCTGCTGCTCTCCCTGCTGCTGCCCACCGCTGCTGCTGGTTTGTTCTGCTGCTGCACTTGCTGTTTGCTTGTTTGCTTTTTGCTGGTTCTCTGTTTTGCTGGACTGCTGGCTATCCTTACTACAGAGATTGGCCTTGCCCCAAGGAAACTGATGACAAAAACCAGTAGGAGGTAGCTAAAGAAAACTATGCTCCCTCCCCCCATCAACCTTCCTTCTCCCCTTCCTGGGGTTGGGGTTTGGGAGCGATTACGGTAGAGTAGAGAGGGAGAGGTATAAAGACCCAAACAAAATAGATTAAGAATACATGCACCACTGTGAAGTAAAAACCAAAAGAAGAGGGAATGGCAAGCAAGTGCCTTTACCTCAGCACTGGGGGGAGGAGGCAGAAAGACTGAAGTTCAGGGCCAGCCTGGTTACACAGCAAGACTCTGGCAGAAAATAAAGAGATTGGTCAGGAGAAGAAAGACACACACTGAAGAAACAATATGATTCTTCACTCCATCTTTGATTTCTCAGTCAGTCACTTTGCTGTTGTGTTTTCTCACAAGAGCTTTCCTTGAAGAGGACTCGGGTGTCTGATCTTTCCATGTTCACACTCTCCTCCAGTTCTCCCTACCTGTGCAAATGTGCTGGTTCTAGAACAAGGCATCTCACACCAGACTTATCCAGAGCTACTAGAACCATTTTAATGCACGCTTAGAAGCCTCTGGAGGCTAACTTTTGTTTTGTTTTGTTGTTGGCGGTGGTCTTTTACTATCTACCCCTTTTACCTTGTTTTTGAGAGCTTCTGCCATATAATGCCTCCCTCGGGTGATTTCATCAAGTGAGATGCATATTTTTATGTAAAAAGACATTGGAAACATGTCTGCGATAGAGTGCATCTTACAATAGATTGCTGACATCTTGGACCCAGTGAGTCCTACTTCACCTGGCACCAGAATCCCTCTGTTATGGAAACAGGATTTTCCTACTACCCAAAGACTGGCTCTTTCACAACTCCAAACTCTTTTCTATCTACCTCACCTTCCCTACCTCCCTTCCTAAGTTGGTTTGTGGAAATCCAGCCCACCTTTAAGATCCAGCCTGGAGGGCCTGCTTCAGGGAAAGCTCTGCTCACCCTGGCAGCTGAGCAGCCAGACTCTGGGGACTTGGAGCTCTTGTAACTCTGGCAGCTGGCGTCTGTGATTCCTCTTATTTTAATACTTCTGCATGTGCTCAATCTATCCTGTTAAGATTCCTGAAGGCGGCTGGAGGGTGTCACTGAAATGGTGGGATTCTATGAAAACAAACAAATAAAACAAAACATGTTTGTTTCTCAAGACAACCTGAAGATATTTTGAACAGATTTTTACTTGCTAGTTGGCCTTTAAATCTAAGCACTATTCTGAGCTCAGGAAGAAATCCTGATCTAAGCTGCCCCCTTGAGGTAGCTAACACCTCGGCAATGAGGCAAAGTAAGGCAGCTGGGTGGAGGGAAGCTCCTTTGGGAGTGCGGGTGGGGCAGCTTTCCTGGGCTCTGGGAGCGGCCAGGCCAGCGTGAGAAAGGTCAGCATGCGGTCTGGACGGCCAGCCCTCTCCACTGGACAGGAATCACGGTGCGGTCTTGAGACGGTGAGGCCAACCGAAGTAACAGCTTCCCTCGGGAACTCCAGACTGCGGGGAGTCTAAAACAGACCCCCACAGGCGCGGTCACCAGAGGAGAAGCAGCCCTGCCGGAGGGGGTGGCCTGGAAAAATACCGCTACAGACGAACAGCTAACGTGGACCACCCTCCGCAAGCCAAACACACACACATTTTCTCAGAAACGGTGCGTCAGCGCCCTCCTCTCACGGCCACAGAAAACAAAAATCTACTCAAGCGCCCTCTTGTTATTGCCCGGGTATTCTGGGCCTAAATTGAAAACGATCTGTGAACCGGCGGTGGTGGCTCACGTCTGTATTCCCAGCACTCAGGAGGCAGAGGCAGGCGGATCTCTGTGAATTCGAGGCCAGCCTGGTCTACAGAGTTCCTGCACAGCCACGGCTACACAGAGAAACCCTGACTCAAAAGAAAAGTGCAAGTTTGTGGCAGCGTAACTGTTAGGGTGATCCAGCTTGACCGTCCGTGCCCAAAGTGTCCTTTACCAACACTCGAGGGGATAGATTTGAGAAGTCGAGGTCGCTGCCTGGGTCTACCAGCTGCCTGGTACTCCCTGACCTTACCCCCTAGTAGGCACTACTGGATCTGAAGCTCATTCCCTTCTGAGGCAAAGTGGTCCTCACCAGGAGGTCCCGACACGTCCTTCGAATGAAATAGGTTTCACAGTGTGATACTCTCTTCACATCTCACACACAAAGGTCGCTTACTGGTTGAGCTTATTTTACTCAAATCATTTTGTTTTAAAAAACATTGTCTTCATTGAATTACCATAAATGTTTATTATAGAAAAACGTAGGAAGTGTTAACAAATATAAAAAAATAACCATTTAATTGTAACTGCCTACAGGTCATATTATTAACATTACAGTATGTTTATTTAGCCTTGCAAATAATCTTTCTTTGTGCAGTCATGTGATTTTTAAATGTTTGCTATAGAATGGGAATTAGACATTGCAAGCTTTTTTATCCTAGTTGTTAATGTGTATGGGGCATGTGTGGGTATGGGCATGCATGTTTGCATGTGCAGGAACACGTATGTCTGGTGTTCAACCTGTTCTTAAAGCCTGTTTTTCTCTCATAATGATTAACATTTGCTTTTGTTATGTAACAGCTCAGAGCGGACTCTGACACTAGCTTATTTGCATCCGAATCATGGCTATAGTTATTTGACCCTTGGGACATGTCCTTTCATTGAAGTAATTACTTTACAGATTCCTTACCTGTAAAGTTGGGGACATTAATAGTTCCTATTTCACATAACTGTGAGTATCCAAGTGAACATTTGCCAGTTACTAACAGCAGTGCTTGGATGAGAGTAAGGACCTTCGAGGGTTAGCGACAGCAACTGTGACTCTTCTTCTTCTTCTTCTTCTTCTTCTTCTTCTTCTTCTTCTTCTTCTTCTTCTTCTATTGGATAGAAGAAGATATATTCAATGGATAGAATTCCATTGTCTGTTTGGAGCACAGTCCAGATATTGTTAGATAGTGTTGGAAGATACGAGAAGCTTCTTTTTTGGTCTATAAACTATAGTGAAACAAACATCCTTTTCCATTGCATTTGTGTGTTGACTTTGAAAGTACTCTTTATTGTGTATGTTTAGCCTATACAATGTGCTACAAAATAATGGATGTATAATAAAATGGATATTACAATGACATGAATTTAACCTAGGCATCATCTGACATTTATTCACCTTTCCCTCCTCCATGTCAAGAGAAGCTGTAATCATATAGGAAACCCTCCAAATGAAATACCTCTTACTAACTACTATTCTTTATCTTTCTACTTGTTCACCTTACAGTTCCAGATACCTGTATTTGTATTCTGGATCCATGTCTTTTCGTTTCTTTCCTCTCTACCTTGGTAATTACTATCTCTCTCTACCGCCACATGTTTGGGAATTTTGTTTTAGATTTCACATAGAAGTGAATGATGATGTTGTTTTTCTTTCTGTACTTGGCTTATTTTGTTTTGCACAAAGTCCTCCAGTTTTTTTGTTTGTTTGTTTGTTTGTTTTCATGTTGTGGCAACTGGCAGAACTGTCTTTTTTTCTAGGCTGAGTAATATTCCATTGTATAAATTGATTACAGCGTCTTTGTCCACTTATCATTGACGGACATCTAGGTTGTTTCCGTATCCTGGCTGTGGTTAATAATGCTGCAATGAAAACAGGCATACAGATAGATATCTGTGCTTTCCCATTGCGCCTGTAAG
>REGO01000081.1:4925117-4942148 GCA_010120015.1 Rhombomys opimus | reverse complement strand
TTTTAAGGTTTTAAGGTTGATGGTTCCTTCAAGACAGCCTCTAGATCAGATAAGAGATTTTGGATACAGAAATTGACTTGCTAAAAGTGCCTTTTGTGTATCAATAAAAAGAGCTTCTAGGAAGCTGCTAGGTTCAGTCTTTGAGAGGCTGATCCTACTGCTAAACTAAACTACAGTGTCTTTCTTTCTTCTCTCCATCATCCTGCATAACTCAGAACCTGTAGTGCTTGTTTTTAAAACTCTACTTTATTTGGGATGTTTAGGCCTCTCTCTCTCTTCTACCAATCCTTCAACCTCAAGTAGGAGACAGAGAAGGTTAGTGGAAAGAGGGGCCCAGACCTCTTTACTACTTTGGCTGTTTAGGGCTGAGGGGTTCATTTAGGGTTTATGCCAATCTCCGTCAACAACAGACACAGCCAGCAGTCTCCATGCCAATGAGCCCAAAGCTTTTCTCTCCGTCTGTCTGCTCCAAACTGCCACACTGTCCACCTCTCGGGTCTCTCCAAACTGCTACAGGCCACACGCTGCCACCACACACCACCCCTTCTCTTTCTTCACATTTATATCCTTAGAGGCCTAGACCACACCTCTCTCCTTGCCACATGTGGAAGGCAGTTATCAGCTGGCAAAACCCACACCCCGCATGAGACAGTTAACAGGTGTGAACAAACTATAGCCCAGCTAAAATGCCACACTTGGGATTAAAACAAAAAACATATTACATAACTCAGTTTACAAAGAAGCCCAAACTTCCGTTATATTACCCTAAGATATTTTATATTGTTTGAGGCTATTGTGATAGGTATTATTTTCCTGATCTCTTTCTCAGTCTGTCATTTGTACTTTTTTTTTTTTTTAATCCAGCTACTTTGCTGAGAGTATTTATCAGCTGTAAGAGTTCCCTGGTAGAGTTTTTACGGTCACTTCTGTATACTCTCATATCATCAACAAATAAGATACTTTGACTTTTTTCTCACCAATTTGTTTCTCTATAATCTCTTTTAGCTGCCTTATTGCTCTAGCTAAGACTGCAAGTACCATATTGAGTGGACTACGTTGTCTGGTTCCTGGTTTTAGTGGGATTGCTTTGAACTTTTTTCCATTTAAGTTGATGCTGGCTATGGGCTTTTTGTAAACTGCTTCTATTACGTTTAGGTATGTCCTTTGAATCCCTAATCTTTCTAGGACGTTTGTCCTGAAGGGGTGTGGGATTTTGCTAAAGGCTTTTTCTGCATCTAATGAGATGATCTTATGTTTTTTTGTCTTTCACTTTGTTTATATGGTGGATTACATTTATTGATTTATATATACAAACCATCTTTGAATCTCTGGGATGAAACCTACTTGGTCACTGTGGATGATCTTTTTTATGTATTCTTGAAATCAGTTTGCTGAATTTGTACTTATTTGTACTTTTTTGCATCTATGTTCATAAGGAAAATTGGTTTGTAATTCTTTCCTTATTAGGTCTTTATGTGGCTAGGAGATCAAGTAATTTGGCCTTGTGAAACAAATCGTGCCATGTTTCTTCTGTTTCTATTTTGTAGAATAATTTGAGAAGTGTTGTCCTTAACTTTTCTTCCAAAGTCTTCGCTAGCGCAGTCTGGCCATGTGTGGGGCAAGTGAGGCTTGGGACCAGGGGAAAAAGTGAGGTCAAAATGTGTTTAAACCCAGAAAATTTCATCTTGAGACTGGCAGGGGTAAGGATCACTCCCTCCCTGCTCTGGGCCTGTATGCCTGGTGAACAGAGCCTTGGCAGCCTCGACCTCAGCCACCCTAGAGGTACTCATGTAGCCTGGTGGCCAGGTGTCAGGATGCGCCCAGCTAGCACCTGGAATTCCTCTCCATGCAAATGAAGCATTCCCAGCACCTCAGCGCAACCAATGATGTGTACTCACTCTAAAACCTCCCACCACCCCCCAACACTTATATAGCCCCTATTTCTCTGAATGAAAGATAACCATTTCACTGAAAACCATCTTGGAGAAGGCTGTTTCTCCTCCAGCACTCACTGTTGAGTTGCGGTCCTACTAACCCACCTGCTCAGTTAAACTTCATTCCTTCCAACACCAAGGTGTCTGGATACTCGGAGGCCAGAAGCAAACCTGGAATGGCAGCCCTGTCTCTCTCTCTCTTTTTTTTTTTTTTAGGAGACTTTTAATGACTGATTTTATTTCATTAGGGGCTATAGATCTGCTTAAATTGCTATTTGATCTTCATTTAAGTTTGGTGGGTGTTGAGAATATTATCCATTCCTTTTAGATTTTTCAGTTTGGTGGAGTATAGGTTTAAAGTATGTTCTTATGATTCTCTGTATTTCCTTGGTGTCTATCCTTATATCTCCCCTTTCATCTCTAATTTGGTTAGTTTGCTTCTCTTCTTTCTACCTTTTAGTTAATTTTGGACAAGATTTTGACATTCTCGTCATCCTTCCCTATCTCTTCCAATTAGATTTGGCTTGAGCTCTAATTTTTCAGATATTAAAATAACTCTAACAGTTTGTTTCTTAGGTCCATTTGCTTGGAATATCTTTTTTCATCCTATCTTTGATGTTAAGGTGTGTTTCTTGGCTGCTGCAGAAGAACGGATCCTGGTTTTACCTCCATTCTGTAAGTCTGTGTCTTTTTATTGGGGCATTAAGACCATTGGAGAGTCGGCAGTAAGCAGTGTTTGTTGAGTCATGTCATTTTTCTTGCTGTGGTATGGGCTTTTTTTCTCCTTTTTTCATTTGTTAGTCTGATATTATTTATTGTTTGTGTTTTCTTGGGTGTGGTTAACCTCTATAGATTAAAGTTTCTCTTCTAGCACCTTTTATAGGCTGAATTTGTAGGTATCTACTGCTTAAATTTGTTTTTTATCTTGTTTTTCCCATCTATTGTAATTAAAAGTTTTTCTGGGTATAGTAGCCTGGGCTGACACCCACCGTCTCTTAGAGTATGTAGGAAGAACATTTGTCCAGGCCCTTCTGGCTTTTAGGGTCTTCATTGAGAATCGGGTGTTATTCTAATAGGCCGTCCTTATATGTTACTTGGTCTTTTCCCCTTTTAATATTCTTTCTTTGTTCTGTACATTTAGTGTTTTGATGTATGTGCAGAGGGTAATTTCTTTTCTGGTCCAATCTATTTGGTGTTCTGTATACTTTTTGTACCTTGATAATCATTTCCTTCAGGTTAGGAAATTTTTCTTCTTATTTTGTTGAAAATATTTCTTAGGAATAGTGCTACCTCTAGATCCAGCTATATATCACTCCTAGGCATATATCCAAAAGATGCTCAAGTACACAACAAGGACGTTTGCTCAACCATGTTTGTAGCAGCTTTATTTGTAATAGCCATAAGCTGGAAACAACCCAGATGTCCCTACACTGAGGAATGGATACAGAAATTATGGTACATTTACATAATGGAATACTATTCAGCAATTAAAAACAAGCAAATCATGAAATTTGCAGGCAAAATGGTGGGAACCAGAAAAGAGTACCCTGAGTGAGGTATCCCAGAAGCAGAAAGACACACATGGTATATACTCACTTATAAATGGATATTAGACATATAATATAGGATAAACATACTAAAATCTGTACACCTAAGGAAGCTAAGCAAGAAGGAGGACCCTGAATAAGATGCTCAATCTTCACTCAGAAAGGCAAACAGGACAGACATCGGAAGAGAGAGAAAAAAACAGGGAACAGGACTGGAGCCTACCACAGAGGGCCTCTGAAAGACTACCCAGCAGGGTATCAAAACATATGCTGAGACTTATAGCCAAATTTTGGGCAGAGTTCAGGGAATCTTTTGAAAGAAGGGGGAGATAGACAGACCTGGAAGGGACAGGATCTCCACAAGGAGAGCAACAGAACCAAAAAATCTGGGCACAGGGGGCTTTTCTGAGATGATACTCCAAATGAGGACCATGCATGGAGATAACCTAGAATCCCGGCACAGATGTAGCTCATGGCAGCTCAGTGTCCAAGAGGGTTCCCCAGTAATAGGAACAGGGTTCATCTCTGACATGAATTCATGGACTGGCTCTTTGATCACTGCCCCTGAGGGGGGTGCAGACTTATCAGGCCACAGAGGAAGACAATGCAGCCAGTCCTAATGAGACCTGATAGATTAGGGTCAGATGGAAGGGAAGGAGGACCTCCCCTATCATTGGACTGGGAGAGGGGCATAGGAGGAGAAGAGGGAGGGAGGGGCTACAGCTGGGATACAAAGTGAATAAACTAAGAAAAATAAAATTAAAAATATTTTGCCTTTGATCTGGGTTTCATCTTTCTCCTCTATTTCTATTATTTTTAGATTTGGTCTTTTCATACTGTCCTTGATTTCATAGATAATTTATGCCTGGATCTTTTTAGATTTACATTTTCTTTGGACAGAGAGTGAGGAGAGGCCACAATAAGTGTGCTAAGGAGGTGGCAATTGAACTGGGGGACTGATTTGGAGAAGGTAGAGAGAAGATATAAACTAGCTTAACTTGGCAGGCTTGTTTAGAGGGAAATCATACATTTTCTCCACAACATTTTTGATGTTCACTCCACATAAACTGCACTCATTTAAAGTACATAGTAATAAAGTTTTAATGTATTTGTGCACCTCTAATTTCAACACTACATTGGAGACACCTGAAATTTTGGTAAACATTTATAAATGTTTCCAGTGTTGCATCTCACCACATAAGATGAAGGCCTTAAGACATTAACAGTGTTTACACTGGGCCTATCTAGGCCTCTTTTTGTGGATATAGTGGACTTTATGAGTAGGAAATTAAAGACCATTTTAGTGTTTACTTCCTTAATTGCCCAGCAGAGAATGCCCGCAGGACTGAGACTGAATGGGTGTATTTGTGGGATAGGATTAGTGTACAGCTGGGGGTGCTCAGTGTGGCCTCACAGTGTTAAGCAGATGAAAGCTCTAGGGCAGAACAGAAGATAAAAATGCCTAGCACGAGCAAGCTTTGGCTGTAACAAGATCACAAAATCCTGGCAGCATCCGTGCACTTGACAAATCTGTTTCCAGCCTGAAATTCAGAGTAAAAAATGTGTTCTCTGGGATCATGTGAGAAGTGCATTCATCAGAACAGTAGGGGAATTTGAGAAGAAAGCCTATCTTTCAAACTGGTGTTTTAAAACCTACAGGAGAACCCATTTCCATCAGCATGTCTCTACCTCAACAATATGCAGCTGTCCCTAGCAAAGAGAACTGAAGGCACAGCGGGCATGGGAGTCAGCCTCCTGAAGCCTGACGCCTTTCCCACTGTACAGCTCAAAGACTGGTTGAATTTGCAGTCATTGGAAGGGTGTCTCCAGGCAGAGGAGAGGTTTGGTTTTCAAAAGCCGTTTCACTTTCAAGGATGTCTGAAGCATGTCTGAAGCATTCTAGCATTCGTTTGAATTGCATTAACATCCAAGAGAGATGTGTGTGAAGGCTTTCAGTGTCTAAAATTATGCCTGTGAGTCAGAACAGAGAAGCTTCGGTGTAAATATCTCCACCCTAAACGTCTTAGGGTAATAATCGCCAATGGCAACCCCACCGTGAGTGGCGCAGACGTCAGCCCCAAACCAGTTGTTGAATTTAAATCATAATTTCTAATGTCCTGGCTTCACACGTCAGAAATAACTCTGCCAAGACCATAAAGTTTCTCTTTATACCAGTGTGTATCTTAGAAAAGGCCTCTCTCCTGTATGGGGAAAACCTTTCCTGTCACATCAGATATACATAAAGGGCTGCCTGTTGACTCTATGCCCTCCCTTAATTCCTCTACCATGTCAGCTTTCACCATCCATCTCTACCAGAATTATGCTATTGAAATTATTCTTGTTAAGTTTCCAGGAACCTCCTTGTACAAAAGCCAATACCTTATTTGCTTGCTGTCTCTGTCTCATTTATATAGATGAGCATTGCTGTTGATTCAAATATATTCCCCCAAATTCATAGACTGAACCCTACCCACCTCTCAGTATCTTAGTGTATGAATTGATTTGGCAGAAGGATTGTTATAGATGTAACTAGTCAAGATGAGCTCATACCCTAGGAGTGTGGGCTCCTAACTCAGTATAAAAAAAGGGGGGGGGGAGGGCTTGAGGGCATATACACAGAGCAAAGGCTATGTGAAAAATCACAGGGAGGGTCCTGTGAAGCCAGCGAGCACTAGGTCTCCACTGAGCCAGCAGGAGCTGGAAAGAAGCGTGTGCAGATTTCCCCCTCATCACCCTCAGGAGAAAGTAACCTTGATTTCGACCTCTGACCTCCAGATCTGTGTGACAGTAGATCTCTATTATTTATGCCACTAAGCACTGAGGAGTTAACATAATCAAGCAGTCTCGTCCCAGGGCTCCTGGTTTAGAGAGTCCTCACCTCTCAACCCCTTCTAGCTTTCTTGCTCATCCATTTCTTTGGTGTTTTCCCTCTGTGTGCTCCCTAAATGTCTGCATTCCCTGTAACTCTGTCTCCACCCTCTCTCCATGAAGGATCATGTAGGACAGGCAGAAATTCCGGATTCATACCTCCTTTCTGGGCGTTTCATCACTCTTGATTTGGTTTCTTCTCCTGCACACCAGCAGTTCATACCTGAGAGGGTTGTTGAAAAAAGTAAATTACTTCATGTACATGACTTGCTAAGAGTCTCTGTGAATGCGTTTACTAGAACGATAAGATCCTCTGATGCTGCTCGGGGTGCACTTGACAAATCTGTTTCCAGCCTGAAATTCAGAGTAAAAAATGTGTTCTCTGGGATCATGTGAGAAATGCATTCATCAGAACAGTAGGGGAATTTGAGAAGAAAGCCTATCTTTCAAACTGGTGTTTTAAAACCTACAGGAGAACCCATTTCCATCAGCATGTCTCTACCTCAACAATATGCAGCTGTCCCTAGCAAAGAGAACTGAAGGCACACAGATGTAAGGTGGCATGGATGTGGAGACATGGCAGGGAAATTCACCACCATCCTCCCAGAGAAGAAGAGAATGTGTTTCTGTTTTAAAATGGAAAAACAAGAGCCAGTGAGATGGTTCACTGGGTAGAGGCAATTGCTGCTAAGCCTGACAACGTTTGTTTGATCCCTGTGATTCATGTGAGAGGAGCAGAGAGCCAAACTTTTTAAACTGTCCTTTGACTTCCACACATGAACAAACACATGCTCATGCAAATACACAATTAAATACATAAAAATGGTTTAAACACTTTACATTAAAAAATGGAAAACACATTACAAATGTATGAAATCCACATCAATTATCAAATTTGAAAATTCCACTTCTAGTCGCTCCATGATGGTATAGAAGTTGCAGATACAATACCTACTATAGAAGTAGTTTCCCAATATTTACAACATGCAGTTACTTGATAACCTTTCTTAAGTGTTTAAGTCCACAGCTCAGATACCGAAGTCACTCTGGCCCCGCCCTTCCTATGGTGGAGCATTCACCAACTGGACTCGGTCAGTAAGCCTTTAACCCCACCTTCCAAATCTTAGAACCTTCGCGTTCAGCCCATGCCTAATTCAGTTGTTATCAGTCAACCGCAGGCGATTGGATTGCTGTGCCCTCCCAGCCTTCTGCCCGAGTCAGGGTGGGGGGCAAGCCATGTCTGCATTCACAGCTGTTCTGCTCTCTAGCTTCCCAGTCCACTGGTTTATCTCCAGTCCAAAGGTGCTGAGGCTACATTATAGAGTGATCTTCATAAACTTGTGTAGTTTTCAAAGTTATAGGTCAATACTGAGCTGTTGCTCTTAAAGACCTTGGCATCTTCTCTTTTCTCTGGTTTCCTTGTTACAAAAATAAAAGTAATTTAGCTATTACTACACATGTGTAGCCACCAAGTTTGGAAGAAGACACAGGGTTAATATTTAAATCTCTTTTTTTTTTTTCTTTTAGTGTCTTACAGCTTTATAGTCATCTAACCAGTTTTAGTCATTTTCACCCCTGTTCCCTCTTCCATTTTTTCCCTTTCCTGCTAAAACCCTTCTCCTCTGCAAGTCCACTCTTACTTTCATGCCTTCTTTTTATGAGCAGCTCATGGAGTATATCTAAAGTTATGGTCAGTAACTGGAAAGTTATTTGCTGGGGCACAGGCAACTTGTCAGAGGCTACACCACTGAAGAAAGTAATACTCTTCCCCCAACAACTCTTATTGCCAGTATTTCCACAGGAAAGGTGGGGCCTCATGGCCCCGTCTCCTACTCGTGATGAAATGTTAAGGAGCTGGTCTCGTGCAGTCCTTGTGCAGATCACCACAGATGCAGTGAGTTCTTGAGTATGATGGTCCTGTCATGTCCAGAAGACATCTTTTGGCTGTATATCTCCTGGTCCTCTTCTGTCATGTCTTTGGATCCTTGGAGAGGGAGCTATGACTCTCATTCAGCCCCAAGGACTTGACTATCACTTCCCCTCAGCACTTAGGCCATCGGGGTCTCTGCATGAGCTGCTGCCGCTGCAGTAAGAAGCTCCTAATCTGTCAGCGGCTTCCCCACATCGTCACTCAGCAAAAGGATAAAGAGCAGCTCCCCCCAGAGACATGCTGTCCTCACCAGACCAAAGAACCATGCCGGAGGTCCCCCATGGAAGAGGGCTAAAATCCAATCAGAAAGTGGCTGCCTATCAGTTGTGAAACTATTATGCTAGAGGGATTATTAGGGTTTGAGGGGCTGTTGGTGGCCTTTCTCCTCCAGCAGCCTGCTCAGCACCTTCTCAAGCGATGAAGGCTAGTCAGTGGGGAAGTAGTTTTCAGGGGCTCAACTCCAGCTTGATTTATGTCCGATGACCAAAATGTGTGATGTCTTCAGCAACAGGACATTGGCATCGAGTTCTGGTGGGCAATCACAGGCGACCGCAACAGCCTAGAGTTTGGAAGTCTCCAGGGGCTGCTCAGGGACAACTCTGATGAGGAGTCCTTTATCTGACACTGAGATTTTCCTTTACCACTCCACGGCTCCTGGGAGGAGTATTATCCAGAGGATAACTGGTAACTAACTCCATGTCTTTAAAACCTTATATGCTATATATAACTACATATGATATTACATAAAATTACATCTTATTTTTAACAGGGTCTCTCTACATAGCCCTGGCTCTCCTGGAACTCACTATGTAGAACAAGGCTGGCCTTGAAATCATAGAGATCCTCCTGCCCCCATCTTCTGAGTGCTGAGATCAAAGGTGTGCACTATCCCCGCCAAATATATATACGTAAATTCTAACCCAGGGCTCAAGTTGCTCTCCAGGGCCTCTTGTCTGCAATATTCTATGTATGAAAGAGGCTTAGAAAGCAGTCGGCATGTTGCCGAGCTGAACTGTAAGACAAGAAAAGACTTACTGGAGGCATGTATGACAGTAGTCAGTGGAGCTGCTCATCTTGGGATAGCTACACACACCATACACACACGCAAACACGCACAAGCATACACAGACACACAGAGTAAAGTGTTGTTATTAAATCTTTTTTTAAAAAGCCCTATGTAATGTAAATTCTCATTACCATTTTTGAAATGAACAAGCTGAAGAGAGGTTTGCTCAAGGCAAACCTGCTACGTGGCAGAGCTGAATTTTAAATTCAGGTCTTTTCCTCCTCCCACTTGGCCTCTTTACAGCTTCCTGGTCTCTATGGCCATTCCAAAGTAAATACATAAAGTTGAAATTTTCCTGCTCCGATCCACACACAGGAGAGAAGGTGATATTGGTCTTTCTGGGCCTGAGTTATCGCTCTATAATATCTTCCTATTCCATAGTTTTCTGCATGCTTTATCATTTTATTTTTTACACTTGAATAACGTATTTGTGTACATGTGCTACATTTTCATCATCCATTCGTCAGCTGATGGATATCTAGGCTGGTTTCCTATCTGTTGTGAATAAACAGCAGTGAACATGGATGTGCAAGATATCTGTAGTATGATGTGGACTCCTTTGGGTATATGCCCAGGAGTGGTATAGCTGGCTCATATGGGAGTCTTATTTTTAGGCTCTTTTTCCTCAGGCATGTCAAGACTTTTTCCACAATGGCTTCATAATTTAACACATCCACTAAAGATGAATTAGGGCTTCCTTTTTCCTTTTGATATTGGTGAGATGGAATCTTAAAGTGGTTTTAATCTATCTTTCCCTAATGGCCAGGATATTGAGCACTTTGTATCTCTGCTTTGAGAACTCTGTCCAACTCCATAGGCCACTTCTGTGCGGGTTGTTTGCTTTCTTGATATTTATCATTTTAAGATTTTATTAGTTCTTTGAGAGTTTCCTACAATGATGTGCTTTGATCACCTTCTCTTGCCTTTTCTCAGTTCTTTCCAGATCCACTCTCACCTCCCCTGCCCACTCAAAGTCATCGAGAGCAATTGGCAATCCCATATGTTCTTGGGTGTGTGGTCTTCCACTAGGGAGTGTCTGACTTAGCAGACACTCTTAGAGAAAACCGTGCCTTCTCCTGGCAGCTGACAATTGCCAATAGCTCCGTGTGCAGGAGTGGGATTTTTGTGGCGAGATCTCATCTCCATGCTGAGATTTGATCTGTCATGGGTTTTCAGTTATTGTGCATGCTGTCACAACTTCTATGAATTCACATTTGCAGCTGCCTTGCTGTGTCCAGAAGACACTGTTTCCTTACAGACAGCTACTATTTTTGCCTCTTTCACTCTTTCTGCCCCCTCTTCCAGTATGAGCCCCAAGCCTTGGGAAGAAGGGATGCTGAATGTATGTTCCATCCAGAGAATCTCACAGCCGCTTACTTTCTGCACCTTGGCCAGGTGCAGGTCTCTGTGTTAACCACCGTCTGCCACCAAGATAAGCTTCTCAGATAAAGGTTGAAGAGCGGTGCTGGAAGGGGTGCAAGAGTGGACACCTGTTCCTTAGGCATGTTTTAAGGGATATGGATGTGTGTGTATCCCAGACATTAATCCTCTATCAAATATAGAGCTGGCAAGGATTTCCTCCGTTCTGTGAGATGATTCATCACTCACTGGACTGTTTTCTGTACAGAATGTTGTAATGTCATAAGGTCTCAGTTGTCTATTAGTGGCCTTCTGGAGTAACCACAATCCTACCCAGAAGGTAGACACTGAAGTTTACTCCCTACCTTTTTTTTTTTTTTTCTTCACAATTTCAGGTTGCTTGTTGAGGTCTGTGATCTATTTGGAGTTGATTTCTGTACAGAGTGAGAGATGAGGATCTAGTTGCATTCTTCTATGTATAGATATCAAGTTTTTCTAACATTGTTGAAAATACTTTTTTCTTCAAGGTTTGTTTTTGATACCTTTGCCAAAATCCAGTGTCTGTAGTTGTGTGTATAAAGGCTATGCCATCAGTCTCCGCGTTCTTTTGTCGTACCAATGCTGCTGGTTTTATTTCATCACCGTGGCACTTAAAATCAGAAATTACAATACTTCCAGCATTTTTCTATTTGCTCAGGGTTATTTTGTCTACTTACAGCATTTTGTACTTCCATATGAATTTTAATACTTTTTCTATTTTGTGAAAGACAGCATTGAAATTTGTATTAGACTACATTGGCTCTGTAAATTGCTTTTGATAGGATGGCCATTTTCACATATCAATAATTCCAATCCACGAGCATGGGTGTTCTTCCTATCTTCTAGCGTGTTCCTCAGTTTCTCCTTTCAAAGCACGTCCTTCTGCTCTGTGCACTGTTTGTGTTTATCACTTCCTCCCTTGCAGCATACTGTGGCACCACAGGGCAACCTATTTGACGTCTATATGCCTTTTCCCTAGATCTAACATGATAAGATTAAGTTAAATAACCAACAGCCAGGAGGTCCTAGTCCGTCATTTTAAGATTACGTGCTTCCTTTCCTACATTCTCTACAGGTTATTCCAGGAGATTCCCTTTCCTCTTGTCAAGTAATCTGTTAGGTATTCCTGTACTCAACTAACGCGCATTGCTTTCATGTTTCTGTTAAGATGGTGTTTTTCCACCTGGAAGCTCTCTCTTCTGATTGCCACTCATTAGTGTCCTGCTCATATAGCAAAGGACAGGATTCACAAAGCAGCCCTTGGTTGAACCCTTGGCTGCTGCTCTCACAGCACTCTCTATCTGCAGCATCTTTTGGCCTTGTACCATGTCTTCTTTATAGGTAACTTCAATATCCGCCATCAGTGTATACTTCTCTTCATGGAATTAGGCATTTGATATGTGCTCAGGTTAGAAATAGAAAAACCCATCAAAACAGGCTCGTAGAAACACTAAGATGGGGTTGTGCAGGTCTGTAATACCATCACTCAGGAGATCAAGCCAGAACATTAGGAGTTCAAGACCATCCTCAGGTACACAGGGAGTTTGAAACCATTCTGCTTCCTCCACCAAAACGAACAAACGAACAAACGAACAAACGAACAAATGAACAAACGAACTCCCCTGAGATACAAAGACCTATGTTTTTTTAAGCTACTACATTTTCAGGGGATTTGTTACATAATAGATAATTTATACAAAAATGAACATAAAATTAAAAATAACATGAAAAGTTACGGAATAAAAAGATACAATTAAAGGTTATAATTTTGTTTCATAATTTAAGTTTAGATTGAGGCCTCCCTCACCATGCTGGCAAGTTTTATATAACCTTGACACAATCAATAATCACTGGGGAGGAAGGAGCCTCAGCTGAGAAAACGGTTTAGAAGATCAGGCTGCAGGCAAGCCTGTAGAGCATGTTCTTAACTGGAGATTGGTGGGGGAGGGTTCAGTCCATTGTGGGTTAGTAGTCCTGGGTACTGTAAGAAAGCAGGCTAAAGTGGTGAGCTGCACGCTGTCCCTGACCCCGTAGCCTGCCATCCTGAGAGGCCTGTGGGGTCCCCACAACATTCAGTGTAGAGCCCTCTCTGCCTATTCCCCACCTGCCTGATCTGGGGCACACCCAGCAGAGGCCTGTGGGACCCCAAGAACATTCAGGTCCACCTGAGGCACAGCTACCAGAGGTGAACAGCGGGCTCTTTCCTGAGCTTCATTGTCAGGCCCGAGGCTCTGGTCAGATAGGTCAAGGCCAGCTAAGAATACACTCAACAAAGAGCCAGGGCAATCTGGCACCACCAGCACCCAGAATCCTTCCACAGCAAGCCCTGGGTATCTCAAAAGCGTGGAGGCACAAGAAGATGAGCTTAACTCAACCTTATAAAGATGATAGAGGCATTTTAAGAGGAAATGAATAAATCCTTTGAAGAAACAGGAAAATATAGTAACAGATAGAGTCTTTTAAAGAGGAAACAAATAAACCCCTTAAAGAAATACAGGAAAACACAATTAAACAGGTGAAGAAAATAAAACAAACAAACAAAAAATCCCAAAAAACTGTTCAAGACCTAAGAAATTGAAGTAGAAGCAATAAAGAAAACACAAACTGAGGGAATCCTGGAGATGGAAAATCTAGGGAAGAAACCAGAAACATCAGACACAGCATCACAAACAGAATTCAAGATATGGAAGAGGGAATCTCAGGGGTAGAAGATACAATAGAAGAAATCCATACAACAGTCAAAGAAAATGTTAAATATAATAAATTCTTGACACAAATCGTCCAGGAAATCTAGGATACTATAAAAGCTAATCTAAGAGTAATAGGAATAGAAGACGGTGAAGAATCCCAGCTCCAAGGACCAGAAAATATTTTCAACAAAATCATAGAAGAAAATTTCCCTAACCTAAATAAAGAGATTCCTATAAAAATACAAAGAAGCATACAGTACACCAATTAGATTGGGTCAGAAAAGAAAATTCACCCACCATGTAATAAAGAAAGAATATTAAAAGCTGCAAGGGGGAAAAAAAGACCAAGTAACTTTGACTTACAAAGACAGACTTATCAGAATTACATCCAGCTTCTCAACAGAGACTCTAAAAGCTAGAAGGGCCTGGAAAGATGTCTTGCAGTCTCTAAAAGACCACAAATGTCAACCTAGACTATTGTAGCTATCCAGCAAAACTCTCAATCATCATAGGTGGAGAAAACAAGATATTCCAAGATAATACCAAAGTTAAACAATATCTACCTACAAATTGAGTCCAACAGAAAATACTAAAAGGAAAACTCCAACCCAAGGGGTTAACTACATCCAAGAAAACAGGAAAACACAGGAAAGAAATAATTCCACACCAGCAAAAACAAAATAAGGGAAGCACACACAAACACTAACACCATAAACATCAAAGAACAGGAAGTAACAATTATTGGCCATTAATATCTCTTAACATCAGTGAATTCAATTCCCCAATAAAAAGAAACAGGCAGAATGGATTCGAAAAAAGGATCCATCATTCTGCTGCATACAAAAAAAAAATTAAACACCAACAAACCAAATAATCCAATTCAAAATGTAGTACACAGCTAAACTGAGAATTCTCAACATAGAAATCTCTAATGGCTGAGAAGCACTAAAAGAAATGTTCAACATCCTTAGTCATCAGGGAAATGCAAATCAAAACAACTCTGAGATTCCAACTTATACCCTGTCAGAATGGCTAAGATCAAAAACTAAAGAGACAACACATACTAACAAGGATGTGGAGAAAGGGGAACCCTCCTCCACTGGAAATCAATCCGGCACTTTCTCAGAAAATTGGGACTAGTTCTATCTCAAGATCCAGCTATACTATTCCTGAGCATATATATATATCCAAACGATGCTTCACCATAGCACAAGAATATCTGCTCAACTATGTTCATAGCAACTTTATTTGTAATAGCCAGAAACAACCTAAATGTCCCTCAACTGAAGAATTGATACAGAAATTGTGGTACATTTACACAATGAAATACTACTCAGCTATTAAAAACAAGGAAAGCATGAAATTTGCAGGCAAATGGATGGAACTAGAAAATATTACCCTGAGTGAGGAAACCCAGACCCAGAAAGACACACACAGTATGCACTCACTTATAAGTGGATATTGGCCATATCCACTTATGGATAGCCATTAGGATAGCCATTCTACAAATCACAGAGCCAAGGAAGCTAAATAACAAGGAGGGCCCAAGGGAGGATGCTTGAATGTCACTCAAAAAGGGAAATAGAATGGACATTGGAAGTGGATGAGAGAGAAAAATGGGTGGGAGAGGGGGTGGGAAGGGGAGCGAGGGTGGGGATCAGGTGGGGGGATATCAGGAGTGGGGGGTGAGAGGGCTCGGAGAGAGAAGGGAAACCAATAGCAGGGGTATCTCTGCGACAGGCTGGAGATCTGCAGCAAGGTAGGATCCTGGGACATGGGGGTGACTCTGAGACTCTTAGCAGCAGGGACTGTGGAGACTGAAGCGGCCACCTCCAACAGCCAGGCAGGTCTTCCAGAGAAGGGAGGACACCAGCCCATCCACAAAAACCTTTGACCCCAAATTCACACTGCCTGCAAGGTGTGCTGGGATAAAGATGGAGCTGAGATTGAGGGAAGGGCCGAACAATGACTGGCCCAACTTGAGACCCACCCCATGAGAGAGAGCCAACCCCTGACACTACTAACGACACTCTACTATGCTTAAAGACAGGATCCAAGCATTACTGTCTTCTGAGAGGCTCCACCCGGCAGCGGGTCAAAACATGCAGAGACCCACAGGCAAACATTAGGAACTCAGGGAGTCTTGTGGAAGAATTGGGGGAAGGACAGAAGGACCTGGAGGAGACAAAAACTCCACAAGAAGACCAACAGAATCAACTAACTGAGGACCATGGGGACTCAGAGACCGAACCACCAACCAACAAGCATGTATGGATTGGAACTAGGTACCTTACACATATGTAGCTGATGGACAGCTGGTCTTTATAAGGGTCTCCTAGCAATTAGAGTGGGGCTCTCTCTCACATAGACTCTGTTGCCTGCTTCTGGGTCACTGACCTCTAGCTGGGCTGGCTTGTCAGGCCTCAGGGGAAGGGGATGCACTTAATCCTGATGTGACTTGATGTGCTGGGGCGGGTTGGTGGTGGTGACTCCATCTTCTGAGGAGAAAAGGAGAGGGGAAAGGGGAAAGAAGGTGGGAGGGTGGGACCAGGAGGAGAGGAGGGCGGGGGCTTTGATAGAGATGTAAAGTGAATAATAAATTTTAAAAAGAAAGGAAGCAAGGAAGGAAGGAGTGAGCGAGTGAGTGAGTGAGCAAGCAGGCAAGTGAGCAAGCGAGTAAGCAGGCTGAGCAGAAGCAAACCGGAAAGCAGCATTCCTCTACCGTTTCTGCCTCAGCTCTTGCCTTCGGATTCCTGTCCTGGCTTCCTTGATGATGAACAGTGATGTGGAAGCATGAGCCAAATAAACCCTCTCCTCCAATTTGTAGAAGGACTTTGGCACTTTGGACAAGAAAAGCCATTGAGTGTTCAAAACTTGGTGAGTTGTTCTACGGGAGCTTGGAAGAGAAGAGTGTTGGGAGAAATGCAGATGATGGAGGCCTGGCTGGTGAATTACAGATGGAAGAGTGAAAGTTACTTAAAGACTATCAGGACTGTTGCATAGTTGCTATTTTTAAAAAAGATTTACTTATTAATTATGTATGTAGTGTTCTACATGCCAGAAGAAGGAACCAGATCCCATTATAGATGGCTGTGAGCCACCATGTGGTTGCTGGGAATTGAATTCAGGACCTCTGGAAGAACAGCCAGTGCTCTTAACCTCTGACCATCTCTCCAGCCTGCACATTTGCTATTTTGAATTAAGGGTCTGTGGTTCTGGCCAGCTGGGGCTGAGGAGTCAGCGTGATTAACAAGAGGCTGACATCATTGAAGTGAAACCTTTGTTTTATGGGGACGATTGATGCTGATTAGATGGACCTGAAAAATTAATCAGCATCACTGAGGGGAAATCTGGGAAGAGTTTTCTCAGGGTCAACAGTTGCCAGCTGCTTTCCAAAGGTGGCCAGCACTGGCCGCTGACCTTGGAAATGGAAGAGCCGTCCGTCAGGTACTGGGTTTGACGGCATAAAGGAGACGTGAGAAATATTGGGGAAGGTGCGGCCTCAGTGACAGTTGAGGGCCAGGATTAAGAGGATCATGGAGAGAGCCCAGGAGGGGCTGCCAGTGAAAGTGCAGCCCCGCTGCAGCAGAAGACCCGG